>RJWM01028538.1:0-25505 GCA_004363535.1 Dasyprocta punctata
GCCCCGGTCCCTGCCGGTGGGTGCCAGGCCCATCGCTGCCCGCGGCCCCTGAAGTCCAGACCAGACCGAGCCCTCCCAGGCCGGGAGCTGAGCCCGGGGAAGGGGACGGCTGCGCGGAGGGTGCAGCCCAGGTAAGGACGGCGCTGCGGCCTGCGTCCTCAGAGAGTCTTCAGCGAACGGGGAGAGGATGGGGAGTCACTGAGGTTCTGCATGGAAAAGGGAACCTAGGAAGGAGGCAGCCAGGACAGGAGTTAGGGCTGCTTAGGAAAAGGACTTCAGGATCCCAGGGAACCGTGGAGCCAGGGCGGTGACTCCTGCGGTCACAGCTAGTGGATCACTGCAGCCCAGATTCACCGCGTCTGAAGGCGGGTGGGGGTAGGGTGGGGGTGCGGTGGGGGTGACTATAATAATAGCATCGCACTGGTGCTCGCAGCCAGTCTTGGGCGCTGTCCCTGAGGGCACGCTGCCAACTTCTGGCTGACTCAGCTTCTAGCGGTTGTGGTCGCTCTTCCTCTGCGCATGCGCCTCCACAGCCGGAGTTTAGAGCCGCTACTGAGCCCAGTAATTGAATATGTGTCAGGAGAGTTACATTTTGTTAGGAAATGGCACACTGTTCAATAGACATAGCTGAGTATGAAATAGAAGCTAACAGCTGAGGGTGGTTTTTCCAGTAGATGATGTGGTGGCGCCACTAATTCAGGGTCTGGAAGCATGCTGTGGGGCTGGCTTTTTTGCAGATATGTGAGGATAAACATAGTTGACATAAGATGGGTAAAAGCTTCCTGACCATGGGAGCCACTGCAGTGAAGGAGAACTTATTAGTGCTTTAAAATGATTGATTGATCTTTTCTTTTTATTTTGCAAAATATAGTTTGTCAACAATTTGGGTAGTTTGCCAAAGAGTTATTTGCTCCTCTTTTGTAATCTTTCTGCGAATAGTTGATTTTAGTAATTAACTTAAAAAATAACCAGTTTTTTAACAATACATTTTAGAAAGAATACTGAAAAAGTTGACATGATACATAAAAAAGAAGACAATTATATAGTAAATCTCTCAGTTAAATATATATATTTGGAGTAACTACTTTAAAGATAATAATATGCAATGTATTGGCTATTGTTATTCTCCTATTGTTTTGTTACAAAATTTTGTTTTACTTTTTCCCATAAAATAAAATAAATGTATATATGAAATGTTGCCTCATTTTATTTTCTTACCTAATAGTGCAACTATAGGCACCCATGACTGATTCAGAAAAATTATAGATTCATAATGGGCAGTGTTTATTGGGCATTTTTATTCTGGCCCTGGGCATCATGTAGTTCTTTTAGGAAACATTTTTTACATAAATTGCATTAAAATACCCACATAGTTGAAATTTATTTCTGAATTTATTATCATTAAGCATCCACAAAGCACTTCAGGTTAACATTACTATGATAACTGAAAAATAAAATAAGCCTGGAATGGAGACTTACTGTGAAGGGACACAATGACAAGGATATGGGTAGATTGAAGAGCCCTTTGCACTTAGAAAGTTGCATCTGGAAGCCATACTAAAAAGGGATCGATCACTCACAAGTTTCATTGACACAAAGGGCAGGGAAAGCATGCTGTTTCTTCAGAAATGCTTTTCCCGGAATTTATTTTTGTGGGAAATGTATTGTGCTAGTATCTCACAGGAATGCAGAGGAGACTGAAGAATGCAATGGGAGAACAGCCTCAGGGCTACCCCATGACACACAGCAGTGCATGGTCTTGTGTGCTTCCTGAGATGACTTGTAATTATCATTGTTCTTAACCTAAGTGTTACAGAACACGCTTAGATGCTAAAACCCCCTGATTCCATATGCTGATGCTTAATGTCTGGTTCTTATTTGTCAATAAACCTAGATTTTATGGGGAGCATCTCATGTTCTCAAAATACTTTCAAAATACTTCTGTCAAGAGGTTTTAAATACACTTTTTATTTTCAATTGCCACAAGTAATCGATAATACATATGGTGCTCAGTGTGATATTCCAATATACAAATAGAATGTACAGTGATCACATCAGCATAGTTGGCATTTGTCACCTCTCAAATTTTGTTGACCGTTTTGATGGAAGTGTGCTAGCTGCTGAAGACTGTGTTCACTTGGAAGGTTCATACTGTGTTGTTGCTGCAAAAATGTCAGATTGAAATGCTTTAGTGAAAATTAAAGAACCCAATGGCCACCCTACCCATCTCTGTATTTTATAGGCTTACAGGAAAGAAAAGTTCATCTTTTAAAAAAAATCAATGCTCAGCTTACCTCAGGATATGAACCAAAAATTAATAGTCTGAAGGATTTTGGCCTTATGGGGTTTTTCTTTTCAATAATGGCTTTATTGGGGTGTAATTCATGTTCCACACTACTCACTAAAGTGCACAATTTAGCTGGTATTAGTAGTCAGAGATGTGCTAACATCACATTTCTGCCACCGTCTTTCCCCAAAACTCGTACTGGTGAGCAGTTTTTTCCCATTGATTGGGAGTCTGAGAAGAGTGGATATACAACTTTGTACTATGTAGTTAAAGGGAAATTTAAAAACCTTAAGTCCCTAGACCCTTGTTTTTATATTTTCTGCCTCCAGCTTCTGCAACAGAAAATGTTCTGTTCTTGTCTTGTCACCACAATGTATGTAACCATGAAACATTCCCAGTAACTGCTGCCTGACCAAGTTAACTTCTGCCTTGTACCCCAAATTCCCTAACCTTAGGAACATAACATCTGCAAAATTTCTGCTTTTTATAAAATTCCACTTTGTTCAACCCTAGCCCAACCCAATTTAAACTTGAATATAAAAACTCCCCTTCCCCACTGCTCAGAACACAGAATTTGGAGTACATAGATCTTCAGGATCAGCCAGCTTAATAAAAAGGCTTGACTTTCTCCACCTCTTTGAGTGCTTGGCTGGTTTCTTGTGCCACCAGAGATCTACAGGTCATAGAACATCATAACTTACTTACAGAAACAAATAAGACATTCAGGGAATCACACTGAAGTTTAGTAGTATATTAGTTGTTTAAACTGGGGATGGATGGGCACATATAGGGCAAGTTTGCTATTCTACCTTCTTTTCCCTTTCTAAGATCCCTGAATGTTTCTTTCCACAAGAAGCATGAATAAAATTTTGGCAAGGTTAGAGACCCTATTGATGCTGCATTTTGTTGGTCACTAGCTCCATGTGGCATCAGGGAATTCATATTCATTTAGTTCTTCATGTTACCCAGAAATGTGAATCAAGTGTTTAGAATGATAAGAAGCCTGGTGATCTCTGTCTGAAACCACCAGTTCAGAGTATCTTACAAACAAAGAGCTCATAGAGTCAGGTGGTAGCTGCACATCTGTAATCCCAGGTACTGAAGGAACTGAGGCAAGAAGATTGCAACTGTGCAACTTAATGAGGACCTATCTCAAAATAAAATTAAAATGGCTGGATGTGCTTAGTGGTAGAGCACTTGCCTAGTGTGCTAGTCCCCAGTCAATCCTCAGTACAGAAAAAAAAAAAACAAAACAAAACCCAAAACATCCCAACACAACAAAACAACTGTCGAAGAGGAATGTGAACTTGGCTTATTCTCTTCCAGAAGGTCAGTTCCCTCTCATGCTTTTCAATAGCAGTGCCTCACTTTACAATACCTTACTTTTACTCTGTGGTGGGGAAGAGAATGTATAGAAAAGTTAAAAATGAAAAAAAGCATTTGGAAGTTGAAACTATCTTACTTTAAGTATTATCCTGGAGTGACTTAAATGTTTGGATGCTTAGAATAGTAAAAAGAACTGTCCTTAATGTGCAGTTGAGTGTTACTGTGTGCCCATGTATTTTATAATCATTGTCATACTCACACTTCATGTATTTACTTTAGTTCCATAATAATAAGACAACAGATGAGGAAGTTGAAATTTCTCAGCATTACTCATAGCTGGGACAAAGTAGTCATTGAGAGTCAGTGGCACATTGTGTGTGTGAGGTACTGGGTTAAATTCTCGGTACCAAAAAACAAAAGCATACAAACAAAAACAACCAAAAAGAACAATAAACAGCAACAAAGTAGGTAAGACAAAGCCTTCCATGCACTCATTTTAGTCCCATATATATAGATGAGGAAGATGAGTTTATTAAAGAAAAACTTTTATTAACGTTTACTGTGTGTTTTCATTTGTCTATCTGCCCTTACTTTTTTCTTTTCTCTTTTGTCCCTTTCTTCTTCCATTTCCCTCCTTCCTTCCTTTCCCATCCTCCTTTTTTCCTTTATTTCTGATCTTCTTCTTCCTCCTCCCCCACCCTCCTGCTCTTCTTCTTCCTCCTCTCCCTCCTCTTCCTCCTCAATAGGTCTCCTACATGTTCAGGTCCGCAGAACAGCTTATCAAAAAGGCATGCAAGGAGGCAGAAGGGTAAGTCTCTTTAGGCCTAGATGAAATTTTTCTTCCCTGAGGCTAGTGAATATATGAATTTGTTAGGAGTGAGTTCTATTTCATTTGGGGAGTCCAGAAGTGAAGTATGGAACATTAAATTAATTTTCTGTAGAAGTTAATTCAGATGATTATTTAAATCCTGAAGATAAGGTATGTTTATACTGGCCTCTTTTAATAAACAACTCATTTCTGATTCCTATCAGTCTCAATGTCAGTAACCTGGGAAATAAGATTTGCACATCATAGGAGTGATACTCACCATGTTATGGAAGCCTAAGAGACTTGATTTTTAGTTCCAGTGACCTGCCATCTAACTTGGATTACCATCTTTCAAATCCCTGTCTCCTGTTTCATGACATCAAGACAATGATACTGTGGTACAATATCTAATGCACTTAAGTCTTTGCTTGTGTCCCAGTCACAGAACTCCTGAAATCTTTGGAATCTCCAGAGTTTCCTGTAATGCAGTCCAGCCCCAAAGCCTGATACATGCAAGGAACGTAGACTACCCCTGAACTATACCTCTATTCCAAAAGAGGCCTTTTTGATCACACTCGAGTTTATGCTAGAGACATAGTTTAGGTTGAGCCTCTAGATAGCCTCAGGACAGGGGTGGTCTCCACAAAGACCTAATGATTAGAGGGCTAAAAATTTTAGCCTCACTCATGGACTTTTGGGAAAGAGAATTGGTCTGGAGGTTAAACTAAGGAGTAAGTTTATATAAGCTTCTCCCTGGTGAGTGCATCCATGTGCAGGGAAGTGGCATGTTATGTTTATATCTAGATGTCTCCCCAAAACCTCATGGGCCTTGGGGAGGTGATTGGATCATGATGGTGTTATATTCATCGATGGATTAGTCCACTGATGAATTTGTAATGTGATTTGTAAGGTAACAACCAGTTTGAGGAGCTGTATTACTAGGGTATGACTTGGAAGAGTATATCTCTGCTCTTTCTTTCTTGATCTTGCTATCTGCTTCCTGCCTGGCATGCCATGACCTATTCTTTGCCATGACGCTCTGCCTTCTTAAAGACCATGAACTGAAACCTCTACAAACTGTGAGCCAAAATAAGCCATTTTTTCTTAAGTCATGGGTATCAAGTATTACATCTCAGCAATGAGATAGTAACAGACAGATTTTGATGGCAGAGAAGTGGGATTGTCCCTATGATGCTATGTGATCATATGAATCAGAAGCCTTTGGAAGTAGCTTATAAGAGGAGTTTGGAGATGCCAGCTAGAAAAGCAGACCTAGAATGCTAAGAACTGAGTTGCTGATGGGAGATTCTCAATCAGAGCTCAGAAGTAGACCAAGCTCAAGAGGTTTCAGTTGGTAAGAAGGATTCTGCTAGCCATTGGGCTCTAGACCGTGTGTGTTATGTTCTGGCAGAAAATTTGTATTTTCCTGTGTTCAACAACTTTGCAGGAGACTGAGATTAAAGGCAGTGGGCTAATTAATCTAGCAGAAGACATTTTAAGGCAGTCTAATATTGAGACTGTGGCATGGTTACTGTTGCAGTCTTTTAGCCAGGTCTAAATTGAGACTCAAGAGTAAACATCCTAGCTGAATGATTTAAGAGGTTTAAGTCTGATCAGAAGGAAGCTCTGTTAAATTTGGGGCCTGAAAAATGGAGCAGAGGAGAGCTTTGTTGCTAAAATGATTAGCATTAAAAAGCCAAGTACTTTGGAGCAGGAAAATGGAAAAGATGGCCTTAACAGGAGCCAGCAGAACTCTACCCTTTGAGGCTCAAAATTACAGAAGGAAAAGACTTTACTTGGAAAGGAGAGCTCCAGTGCATGATGCTCCAGAATGGCTGCATCATAGAAAATGAGAATTGATTCAGCCTAATGCAGGTCAGTCTGCTCACCGTCCAGGTGCACAGAGGCTTCTGAAACCACTAGTAAGATGTAAAAGGGCTCAGCAACTGCTTTAACTGGCAACAGATCTTAGTATTGTTCACACGGTGCTGGTTTTAGGTACATGAAGAATGCCAGAGTTGTGGGCTCAGGAAAGTTCCCGCCCAGATTTCTGAAGGAGGCTTGAGATGCCTGAGTGTGCCCCTGAGAGGCAGTGTGTGAAGCTGTTAGTGTGAAGCTGAAAGTGCAGTAGAAACCTGCAGAAAGTTGGATTTAACTTTTGCCCTGCCAGATTTCAGTCTTTCTTTGGTCTCATTGTTTTCTATCCCATTTCTGCTCTTTGGAATGAGAGTATCTATCTTGTGCCATTGTATGTTGGAAGCTTTTAACTTTCTTTTGAGTTTTGCAAGGGCTGGCAGCTGAGAGTTTGCCATAAATCTTAGAGGAGACTGGACTTAGACTTTGCAACAGTTTTGAAACTGTTAGGACTTTGGCAACACTTAGGTGTGGACTCAATGTGTTTTGCCTAAAGGCATGTACATAAGTCTTTGGGGGGCCACACACTCATAGGTGATGCTTTGGGAAGGTTATTGGATCATGGAGGTGAGATACACATCAGTGGATTAATTTATAACCAAATGTGGGCTGGAAGGGGATGTCTCCCTCCCGCTTTCCTTGATTTATTCTCTGTTTTCTGGCTGTCATGCCATGAGCTATTCTCCTCTGCTATGCTCCTCCACCTTTCTGCCCTGCCTTCTTGGAGCACACTAATTATGGACCTCTACAAACTGTGAGTCAAAATAAACTTTTCCTTGTTTAAATTGTGGGTGTCAGGTATTGTGTCTCAGCCATGAAAAAGTAACTAAGACAAGGTACTTCCCAACCCTACTGGAACAGTGGCTGCCTTCCTGAGGATCTTTCTAGTGTATATGACTTTTATTCTGGTAATTCACCCGTATCCTTTGTAATACTGTTGATTATCATGTGGCAGATGGAAATAAAGTGAGCGCCTTGTTTTTTTGAGCCATTCTAGCAAAATAAACTATCCCAAGGAGGGGTTTGTGTGAATTGTGATTTATAGACTGTCAGAAGTATAGGTGACAGCCTATTATTCAGATTTCTGTTTGAAGTACAGGGATAGCTGTGAGACTGAGCTTTTGATATGTGGGATCTGTTACTCTCTCCAGGTAAATAATGGCAATTTTTCTGTATGAAGCATTGAATCCAAGGCCTTCACCCTGATTTATCTCTCTAGCCTTTTAAATTTATTTATTTTGAGACAGGATCTGTAAGTTACTAAGTTACCCAGGATGGGTTTGAACTTATGATTACCTTATTATTGGAAGATTTGAATTGAATTACTGGATACTCAACTGATAGGCACTGGAAATTTGTATGTGGGACCCACCTTTAATATCCAGTTACAGATAGATGTGTTATGTGACAGTTTTATCGGAATGAAACAGTCCATCTGTTGTCCAGCATGTCCTATGAAATTTACATCAATAAAATGTATATGATTTAGAAAATATAAAGCAGTAGTCTACTTTTAGTTTAAAATCTAAGTACTATTTTTCTCACACCAAATGACTCAAACACTTCCATCCTCAAATCTAAGCAAGGAATAGAACTAATTTGCCATCTGAAGCATGTATTTATTTATTTTAAATTAAATTAAATTATTTATTTGGGTTCCGGGAATCGAACTCAGGACCGTATGCTTACAGGCAGGTGCTGCGCTGCTGAGCTATATCCCTGGCGCAGCATTTATTTATACCCAAGGATAAATAGCTATCTTGGTCCACTGGCCCATTACAGTTTTTATCACACATCTATTCTTGCTACTTAGTTATTCCCAAGAGCCTCAAATGAGTCCTTGTTTCTTGATTTCATATACAGATATAGACTTGCCTTCCCCCAGGAAGATGTTTTCCATTTTGCCCCATAGAATGCGTATGTGCTAGCATTAATAACTGGTACACTCCAAGAAATAATTTACCAACAATGAGTAATGACTCCTCTTTCCTTCATGCTTTCCACCTAACAGGAAAGAGGTATGAATATTTCTGAACAGTTTATTAAACTGTAAGTCTCATGCTCTTTCCTCTTGTAGTGTGACAGAGATACCCCCTCAAGCTAGATTTCTGTCACGATCTGATGACTCTGATGTCATTTGAATTTCAGAGAATCATTAATATGCCAGAGAAACAAGGAAAAGTTGCTTTTGATATGTGCTCTTTATAAAGCCACTCTTTCCACAATACAGCTTTGACTGAGTTGCTTAGGTTTTAATCATGAAAGTTTCAGGAACAAAATGGCATGTTAAATCTAACATCATGCTTCTATTATAAAGATTTAAAAATATTGCTTACATTAATATTTATTTTAATTTTGGTATGACTACTGACTTCCTAAAAAGTTGCAGAAAATAGAAAAAGAGTACAGAGGGCATCTGACACCTTGCACAATTATATTACAATTGTTGAAACTAGTAGTTGATATCAGCTCAGAACTATAGCACTAATAGATTGATTAATACTTACAGCATGAAAGACTTTATATTGATTTCTCTGGTCTTCTCACTGTCTTTGCTGTGCAGAATCTAATCCAAGTTCTCACACTGAAGTTTACCATGTAGCTAATTTGCCCCAATCTCTGGTGATTCCTCAGTCATGTTTCTTTCAGGATCTTGATTTTAGCAAAGACAATGGTCTGTTACGTTTTCAGTTTCAACTCAGTATTTCTTGGGTGTTTTCTCATGACTCGATTTAGGTTCCATCTTTGGGCAAATGCTGCAGAACTAAGGAGCCATTTCCACATCATTATAACAGTATTTTGTGATGTTGATATGGTGTATTATGTTGATGTTACCCTTCCTTAAGGTGGTGTTTGCAGGATTTCAACAGAGACTTATTATTTTCTCCCTTATAACTGATAAATATTGTGGCAGAGAAATTTGAATTATGTAAACATTCTGTTTCTCTTATGCTTTTCCCTAATTTTCACAGAAATTAATTTTTCATTTCTCCTACATTCTTAACTTACTTTGTAAGGAAGAACTTCCCCTTGTCCCTTGTTTATTCAATAATCTTATCAGTACCAAATTCACAGATGCTAGTTTTATTGTATGGGTTATACATCAGGGGTATTGTTATTTAATTTATCCCTTTAACTACTCCAGCTTTCACCAGTAGGACCTTTCTTTCTTATTGAGTGGGGCATTATAATGTATTACTTTTCTGTTTTAAAAAGGCATTTTCTCACCTCCTGATATCACAAAATAACCCATGCTCATTTTGCACTTTCCTACTGTAACTCTGTTTCTACAAAGCAATGTGGTTATGTTTATCTGGAATGATATTAAAGATGATTATCCAGGAAATAAGTGTGCTGCTTGAAGTTACTTTTGGCTTTTTAAAAAATGTGGTGTTGGAGGCTGAATCCTGTTACTGTATTTAGATGTTCCAGTCCCACTGTCTTGTATAGGCATGAATGATATTTCTTGGGGACTTTATTTCCAACTGTTGCCTTTTGTTAGTGGTAAATCTTACAAAACTCTCATTTCCATCTTGAGTTAGTGACATTTAAAGTAAAGCAATATGTTTCATGCTTCATTCAACACGTCTTGGAAAAAGTTTAGAAATATCCCTATTGGTTGTGCATCAAATGGGGTGGCTGTAGGAAAGACGATTTGTGTTTGATTTCACATATTTTGGATTCTGAGGACATAGGAACATGGTTTATAAGATTCTCAATGTAGAGGTGTGAGGTTTCTAAATTACTTGAGCCTTCTCTTTTATTGCATTTGAAGAATGGAATTTTGGTTAATTATTATCATTCATTGTCTTCACATAATAAAGTTCAGGTATTTACCTTTAATTTTCTAGGTGTCAACTTTTATATGACTTTATTTTTTCAGTTTTGATAGAAAATGAATAGTTTAAATGATACATTTTTGGGTATAGAAACAATTACTCAATAATTTTTTTTAGCAGTTTGGTTATGCCAAGTGAGTTGTTTTCTTGAATTTATCCTGTTTTGTATTTGTAGAGTTTCTTCAATCTATGGCTTCATCTTTTCATCAACTTTAGAAAATACGTGGACACTATTCCTTTATTTATTTTTTAAAATTTTTTTTATTTACAAAGAATCTACACAAAAATCAATAGAACAAGCAAGCAAGTTAAGCAAGATCATGCTACAAGGTCACAAAGCCATATACAGAAATCTAGTGTTGGCCTAGATATAAGCAATAAACAATTCAAAAGTAAAATTGTAAAGGCACAAATTACAACATCACAAAAAGGTTTTAAGTAACATTACTGTATAAATCTACCAAAATACATTCATTATCTGTATCCTAAAAACTGTAAAAACTGATCAAAAGTACTCAAATACAACCTAACTAGGTGGAGAGAGACTATGTATGTGAATTGGAAAAATATGGAAGTATGTATTCTCCCTAAATTTATCTATGGATTCACCTCAATATCTATCAAAATCTCAGCAGAATTCTTTTTTTTTTTTTTTTTTTTTTCAGTGAAGGAAGGCATTGAATTTACTTCTGGACCAGCCATGTGGATGACAAAGGAGGCCACTGTGCTTTTTTAAAAACTATCTTAACTATTTTTTATGTAACACTATTCCTTTAAATGTTAATTTGTGTTTTATTTTTTCTCTACACGGTCTCCAGCTGCACATGTGATAGAGCTACTTCTTCATGTCCAGTATTTTCTATGTGCACTCAGGTTGTTATGTTTTGCTGTTGTATATTTCTGAGTGTATTTATCATAGCGCCTTAGTTTCTTTCTTTTTTTTTTTTTTTCTTTTTTTCTTTTTGTGGCACCAGGGATCAAACTCACAACCAGGCACCTGCCAGACAGGCACTTAAGCCACTGAGCCAAACTCCCAGCCCTTGCCTTAGTTTCTCATCACTGAGACACAATACCTGATACCTGCAAATTCAAGGAGGGGAGGTTTATTTTTGGCTCACAGCTTGAACAAGTTTCTGTCCATAGTGGGCTGTCTCCAAGGCAGTGCAGCATGGGAAAGGGGGATGACAGAGGAAAAGCAGCTTGTGCCATGGTGGCAGGAAGCAGAGTGTGATCAAGGGAGGAAAATGCAGGTAGAGCCCACCAGGCTACATTCTCAATGACCCACTTCCCCCAGCTCGACTTTGTCTTGGTAATGGCTTGTATCTAGATGTCCCCCAAAACTTCATGTGCTTATAGGTGGGACTTTTCAAAGATAATTGGATTTAGGGGATGTGATACTGGGATTAAGGTTGTTTGATCCTAAATTAGTCCACTGATTGGAATTACCACATTTTAGGCTGTGGCCAATAGAAATCCCAACCTCACTGTGGGTGACACCAGTCAATAGACTTATAACCTAGGTAGAATACAAAGGGACAGAGGGAAGACAGGCTTCCTGCAGTTGCCTCCTGCCTGCCTCACCATCCCTTTATGCAAAGTGTGCATCTCTTTTTGCAAAATTTAGTCCAACTCTAACAGCTGCTAGAGACCTGACAATTTCAGCATTGTCAAAAAATCTAAGTCCAAACATTTAGCGGTGATCCCCTGTAACAATGAAAAGAAAGTTAAACACTGCCTACATAAAAAAGGCACAGGGTAAATGTTGTCATCCCAAAAATGAAGAATCAGGGGGATATGAAGGAATGGAACCAAAGGAAGACCTAAATCCAGCAGAGCAAACATTAAATCCCACAGTTCCATGTCCAGCACCTGGGACAAACTGTGGTGTGATGCAAATTTTAAAGGACTTGGGTGGCTTCATCCTTTTGGCATTGCTTGCGGTTCTAGCACTCATGGCTTCTTTGTTGGGCTATTTTGCTCACTTCTTGTGACATTCCTCTGACATTCCAGATTCCTTGCTTCTCCAACTTTTGGGGGTCTACACTGTACTGTCTGATTCACTCTCTCAGGGGCATATTTCTTGGCCTCCAAAATCTTCTGAAATCTGAGAGGAAGCTTTCCTGAGCCTACAATTCTTGCATCCTTCAAGTGAATTAAATCAGGGCAATGTGGATGACCTCAAGGTCTGGGGCCAACAGAAGCAGTAGCTGAGCTCTTCTGCATTTTTTTCCTGTGGTGCTGGAGATCAAGCCCAGGGCCTTGTGCATTCAAGGCAAGAGCTGTGTGGAGAGGCTGAGCTGGAAACTGATCACACATGAGGGGCTAGAGTAAGGCCAGTCCTGAGAACATGGATCTCCCCAGGCAAGCCAGTTGAACAATTTGTTCCAACCCACAGAATGTGTGGGACACCCAAGGTGATCCAGGTAAACAAGTTGTTAGGCAGAGGGGTTTCACCTGACATCAACCTGACAACTGTATAAATAAATGTGCTGCAGTCTTTGGGTGGTTCCTTTACTCTCACCAGGAGAGGGGGCTCCACCTGACCTCAGCTTTCTGCATTCTGACTCTTGCCTCTATTTCTTAATCTTCTACCTTCCTCCCTGCAAGAATTTCAAGAGCTGTACTAGGTGCAGTATTTTGGTTCAAGAAAAGGGAACTGGAAACTGATCACAGGTGACAGGACACTTCTAGTTGTGTGCACAAAAAGGAGAGAGGTATAGTTACACCATCAATATCAGTCTCATTGATATAAATATTGATCCCATCATCAGGTGTAAAACATGGGGCAAACAAGTTCTCAAGAACAACAGATGTATATAGAAATGCTTGCTGTATTATTGATTCCTGTATTTACCTTTTCTTTCAGGACCTTGATCAGGGAGTGTCCCAATGATTGTATGCCTATTGAGATGACCATAGGGGATTTGAACTGGAGCACTATCTTATAACTCAGCCCTGAGAAAAAAAATATAGTGGAGCAACAGCCCCCCTGATAGAACTTGAACCCTCTAGCTTTGCTCAATCAGATAAGGAAGGCACTGAGGCAGTAAAAAAGACCTTACTCCACTAGGGGAGTATTTTGCTGTGACTTCCATTTCACAGCTGGCCAAAGCAAAATTGATAGCCTTAGCTCTGTCACAAGCAGCTACTTCTATTTTCTCAGTTTAGAAAAGTTTTGCTGTGTCACAGGCTGAGAGTTCCACACTTCACAGAATAGAGTCATCCCTGGTCTCTCCTTTGCAATTGGCACTAAAAGAAGCTGGGGGCAGGAAAATCCCTTGAGGGTTTTCAACATGCCTACCCCGTTGCTGAAATCCAAGAGCCCGATAATCCAGGACAAGTTGTACATCTTCATGAAGCTGTATCCTTTAAGACTTTAAAAGACACAAAATGAGCAATGGCTACCTATGGCCTCACAGCCCCTTTAACCTTGGGTTTAATAGAATTTATAGGATAGCAGGCTATGGCCCCTAATGATTAGAAATGAATAGCTAAAGAATGTTTAGGTTCAGGGGATTATTTATTGTGGAGGAGAATTTTTTTTGACTTGTGCATAGATCAGGTTATCAGAATGCCACCTACCACATGGCTGTTACAAAAGATATGTTAACTGGAGAAGGTGCCTTTGTTGCTACAAATAATCAACTTACTTTTGAATTGCAAGCATTTGAACAAGTTAAAATAGCTGCCACAAAGGCTTGGAGGGAACTTCCATCAAAGAGTCTGCTATCCCTTGATCTGACCTCCATTTGCCAGGGTACTGATGAAACATCAGGATTTTATGGCACGCTTATTGCAGGCTAGTGGGAGGACTATCAACAACAAAGTCTGGCAAGATAATTGTTCAACAACTGGCCTTTGAAAATGCAAATAAATGATGTGAGCCCACAAAAATAGGGTATGCTGTCTGAGATGATTCAGATTTGTGCAGACATTGGGTCTTCCTTGGGAGCAGCTATCACTCAAGCTATTCACCCACAGCCTAAAGGAAAAGGAAAGAACAAGATCACTCATTTTGGCTGCAGGTGCAGAGGACATCTTGCCTGAAATTGCATTATCACTTGTTTCTGCTCTGGGAGTGAGGGACATTTTGTCCAAAATTGCTCTGCTGCACCAGTTGGGGCAGCACAGCCACTATATACACCTTCAACAAAATCTAGTATATGTCCAAAGTGCAGACGAAAATATCACTGGGCTAATCAGGACTGGTGTGGAGGGCTGTCCTATTCCAAGAAACTTCCAGCAGGAGCTGTCCTGGCCCTGCCAAACTGTGGAAGTGCCTTCCCTAATTCTTACCCAGTATTACCCTCCACTGCCAAGTATGTTTCTGACATCTGGTGAGCAACAGAAGAAAGCAGAAGTTTGGACCTTAGTCTCTCCTCCAGATTCATACTTACTCCTGAAATGGGACCCCAAGCTATTCCTACTTGGATCGATGGACCTTTGCCCCAAGGAACAATGGATCTTCTGCTAGGCTGCAGTAGTCTCACTTCAAAAGGGCTCAGGTTTTTCCTGGTGTCCTTGATGTTGATTTTACAGGAGAGATCAAGGTTATGGTTCAAACTGTTCAACACATTGTTCAAGTCACCCCAAGCTCAATTGGTCATTCTTTCTTTGATAAAAATTGGAAAAACTGTAAATAAAGAAAGAGGATCCAAGGCTTTGGGTTCTCTGATATGTATTGGGTTCAACAGATTAAACAAGATCATAGAAAGATGAAACTGATTCTTGAAGGAAAAACATTCATAGGGCTTTTGAACACAGGTGCAGATATTTCAGTTATTGTCCAGTGCCATTGACTTGCGCCATGGCCTTTGGATGTAGCGACTACAAATCTACAAATGGACAGTGTTTGTCACCCTAGTAGAATTGCTAAATTGTTAACCTGGAGGGATGCAGAAGGCCACTTTGGACTTTTCTCACCTTATGTCCTCCCCCATATACCTGTTGACTTATGGGGTCATGATGTGTTGCAGAACATGGGAGCATATTTGGTCAGTCTTAACTCTTTGGGGACTTATCAGATGTGACAACAGGGTTTCCTCTCCACTCAAAGGCTTGGGAGATATAATCAGGGAAGGAGAGACCTCTTTCCAATAGTCCATAAAATGGACAGCTTTGGTATCAGGTACTCACCTTCACATTTTCAGGAAGGGTCTTGATTTCTTCTCTGACTTCACTAATGGCGTCCAAGATCATTGGATGTCCAATGACCCTTTTTGGTTTGGTCAGTGGTGCCTCACTCAGGAGAAGCTTACAGCAATTCATACACTGGTTTATGAGCAGATGACGGCAGGTCACCTAGAAGCTTCCAATAGCCCTCAGAATACTCCATTTTTTGTGGTAAAAAAGAAGTCAGGAAGGTGGATATTATTACAAGATTTTCAGGCTGTTAATAATACCATGGAACCTATGCGAGCACTTCTACCGAGATTGTCCAGTGTCAGATATATATTTCTTTAGATTTTTCCTTCATGGTGATTGATTTAAAAGACTGTTTCATTTTTTTATTTAACAATTCCTCTCTATCCTCAAGATAAAACATTTTGCCTTTAGTTTACCCTCCATTAATCATTTACCCTCCATTAACAGCCCCTATGTGCTATTTCAAGTGGTATTACCTTCCACAAGGAGTGACAAACAGACCTATCCTATGTCATGCGTTTGTGGCTGCAGCCAATTTGTCAGTCCATCAGACCCATCCATCTGTTTATCTTATTTATTGCATAGATGATATTCTTCTAGCACATGAATCCTTACCCACCTGACATCAGCTTACTGAGTGTATATCTGTTGTAGTCACTGGGCAGTAGTTCCTTTTCTCCCAACAGGAGAGGGGGCTCCACCTGACCTCAGTTATCTGCATTCTGGTTCTTGCTTTCATTTCTTCATTCTCCACTGTCCTCCCCTTGAGAATTTCCAGAGCATTGCTGGATGGGGCAAAGAACTCTAACACTGTGCCACATCCCTAGCCTACCCTTTTGCATCTTGCTAGTAGTTGTAGAGATCTCTTTGTGCCTGGACACCTGAGCAAAGTGAATCAAATCCTGGAAAATAAATTCAATTCCCTAGGCTGCTGCCATTCTACAACATTGTACACTTGGACTTTTTTCTCGAAGTAGTCTTTCACTTTTGCAATGTGAGCGTCCAATGGGTAGAGCCTTGTTGGTTCCTCACATTCCCTCAGGGTATTTTTCCTATTGTCTAGTTTCAAATTATATGGCTTTTTTTTAATGCTAGTATTTTCTGCAACCAAATTCTCTGCTCCATCTTTGCAGGCCCCAGCTTTACCACAGCTTCCTTCTTTTCATACTCAAAATGTTTAAAACTATTGTGCTGGGCCATTTGCTTTTGATTCTCAATGTTGAGCTGGCTAAAAGCCTTCAGCTGTGCCCAAGTCATAGCTTCAAGATTTGGCTGCCTGTAAATTTGCTCTGCCAGATTTATTAATTCACTACCCTTCGTTTCAGTCTTCTGCCAAGTCTCTGGACATGAACAAAATGCAGACAATGTTCTGACAGGGTACAATACATGGCCTGGAAGTCAATTGACACCAATAACCCACCTCCTCTGACTATGCTCCATCTCTCATCATTACATTTAGCTATAAACTCACTAGTAGACAAATCTACTGATACTATCATGCACCCATGATCCAAACATTTCCACAAATCCCCACACCTATGAGCATGTGGCAATTTGGGTGAACATCCCTATGCGAAGTATAACCCATACTAGTACTTTTAATCACTTGGAATTTTGATCTTGGTTGTTTTCTATGTAGCATTCTTTGGGTTTACCAACTCTACTTCCTAAACTTTGTTTAAAGTCTTGCTAAACTCATGTACAGGATTTTTAATTTTGATGATTTTTATTTAATATACTCTGGTTCTTAGATCATAGTCTATTTTTCATTTGTTTTCTTGAACTTTTTAATCAGTTGTCTTCATGTTAGTATTTGATAACTTCAGTCTGGATTACCTGTTGGTCTACTTGTCTATTCTTATTTTTGGAAATTGAAATCTTATTTTCTGGCATGTATGGAAATTTTTCATTGAAAATTTAGATCAGAATATCTTCTTTGAAAGTGGTGTTATCATTTATTTAAGAAAGTTTTAATAGATTTTATGAATCAAAATCTGACCTGTTTTTGGTTTGTCCATATTCCCAGGCTATAGAGCTTTTATATCTCAAAAATTTGAAGATTCCAAGGGCCCCTATCATTTTTACAATTCTAAGTCCAAATTTTGTTTCCCCAGATGACACATTGCTGAAGTATTTGCTCAGCTGTATTACAGAATTTAGGAAAGACTCCTCCAGCAAATTCTTTCAGCTTCATTTATCTGAAATTTCCCCCATGTGGTTTCAGTTTGGGCAAATACTGGAGGAGGAAAGCACAACCTGATGGTTTTGCTTGAGGGCAAGGCTTTTCTTATCAGAAATTTTGTTCCTTAACTCTTGGCATTCTTAGTTTCTCTCACTGGAAAATTCTTCACTCAGTTATTTCCCATGCTTTGTCTTTTTTTTTCATGGTTGCCATCATGATGATGATTTCTTTGAAACTGCTGGTGAAATGTAAGCAGAGAGAAAGTTCTTTTTGGATGACTTCCACTTTTGAGAATGAAAAATAGTTTTATTTCATTTTATATTTTTTGCCTATTTTAAAATTTCAGTTCACTTAAAATTTTTACTGTAATTAAATCTTTAAGGGGTCTTTTGTGACTTGTTTAAAAAATTTTGAAAACTTTTAATAAACAATATTAACTTTTAATGTTAAAACAATAAACTAATTTTTGAATTGATTTCCTTAATCATTTTATACTTAATTTTACATCTCCTTAAAAATTTAATATATTTTTCAGTTAAGGAACTAATTATATCCTTGTGAATCATTTTGGCGTTCAACTTATTAGTTGATTTTAGGTATATATAGCCACAGATGTAAAGTCTAGATGTATATTTTCAGAGAAATTTCCTCTTTGGATACTTGCCTAAGTCCTTTTTGGTAGTAACTACATCATAAACCCAGAATTAAAATAAAGTACAAGAGGTAGAGTGATGATCATACAGTCTATCCTTGAACATCACATTGGGTCAGTTTAACATTTACCCATCTTTTTCATTTTTCATGAGTTTTTAGTAATATTCATATTCTTTACTTACTAGGATCTACTGCTTAGGACTTTGATATCTAATTGGAATGCATGTGTGCTCAGCAGTATCTGCCTCCCATTATAGACTGTAAGATTATCATAGTGATGTCGGCTGATGGTTCATAATGAATTTCTCATTACAATGCAGTTTAAAACAGATTTGATTTAAATGTATTGTTATGCAGGGGTTATGATCTAATTTACTTGGTCTGTCAACTACCTGTTGCTTTTTCATCTAAAGAAATGCAGAAACTCTCTAGACTTTTTAAATAAATGGCAATTTTTTTTTTTTGTTGCAATGTCACAAAGAAACAGCAAAGACTTCCCTGGGTTGATCCACAGTGACTTGAAGACATGTACTGAAGGAGCCGTGTTAAGTTTTCATAACATCTGCTATCGAGTACAAGTGAAGAGTGGCTTCTTATGTTGCTGGAGAACAGTTGAGAAAGAATTACTATCAAATATCAGGTATGTTGTTAAACTTTTTATTTTTATTTTTATTTTTGGCACCAGGGATCAAACTCACAAACTCGAACCTGCCAGGCAGGTGCTTAAGCCACCTAACCAAACTCCTGGCCCTAGTTTTTGAGACAGGATAGCACTATGTAGTTCAGATCGGCCTTGTGCTCATGTTGTAGCCCAAGCCGGCTTTGAACTCACAATGCTCCTCCTACCTCAGCCTCCCCAGTGCTGGGATTAAAAGCACATGCCACCACACCTGGCTTGTTGTTAAACTTTTTAAAAGAGAATTTTATTAGTTATGATGAGTCTTTCATGGTTTTCCTAGCCCATATAAGCTGCTACTGTGGCTGCACATCTTTACATACATGTCAGCACAAACATAGACACACATGCTTTCATTTCTTTTGGCTAAGCTAGAATTAAAGTGATTGCGTCACACTTGATTCATATTTAATTTCTAGTCCTTTTCAATGGGTGCAATTAAGAAGTAGATGTATGTAAAAAAATAAATAAATAAATAAATAAAAGAAGTAGATGTATGCTTGTATATATATATACACATGCATACATATGTATCTGTAACTCTGTTAAGCAACTACCTGTATAGATTAAAAGCCAAGACCTCTCACCTCTCTTAATGCACCAACTCCAATTGAACACTTCTGATTACACGTTACAATGTTTCTAAAATCTTCTTATAGAAGGGGAAATTTGACTTTCATTATTCTTAATATAATTAATCTTATTAGTCAAGTTTTTAATTTCAGAATATGAGCATATCGACAGCCATAGCTGTCTCTTCCTTTTCTCCCAGCTCACCTTGCCATCTAATGGGAATGCATGTGTGCTCAGTTGCACCTGCCTTATAGATTCTAAGATTATCGTAGTGATGTAGGCTGGTGATTCATGATGGATTTTTCATTACAATGCAGTTTAAAACAGATTTGATTTCAGTGTTTTATTACACATTTGTTCTTGGGAAAGGGTGATTGCTGCACCTCTACCTACATCTTCCATTATCTTCATGCTGAGAAAATAAGGAGAAGGTATGTCTAGTACAACTGCTGGGCACAGTATGTGAACATGAAATAATGCATAAGAATATAAGTAAGTTTTTTTCCAGGTTGATATATTAGTCTAAAATAAATTATTCTTTACTCTTTCATTTTTGTTTATGATTGTAAACATTTTTGTTACTTTTTAAAGTTCTCACTTGTACTACCCAGCTATTAAGAAAGACTGCATTGAGACTTTTATAAGTAAATGGTCACGACTTAAGACCATACTCATAAGTGAGATAAATCAAACCCACATGTGTAAATACCATATTGTCTCCCTAGTGTAAGAAACTGAAAAAGTATATATGATCCAAAATCTATAATAAATACTATGTAAGGGTAAAAAACTGCTCGAAGAGCAAAAGTAATTGGGAAGGGAAAAGGGGGAAAGAGAGAAGGGAAAAGGAAAAGATATAAATCTGTATATATGTATATGTAAGATAACTAAAGCAAACACATTGCTGAATGTATTCATTATTGAGAAAGCACAATTAATACTCATATGATTAGGTCAATTTTACATGACTATATCTGTTAATGTAAGTAACCATTTTAAAGATAATACACAATATTGCAACCATTGTCGTTTCTATCATCCTGTTTTGTAAACCTGCAATGTTACTATTGTGCATTTACTCTAGTCGTTTGTTTGTCTCTTTTGCTTGTTGTCTTTGTTATATATATCTTTTTTTCTTCACTTAAATTAAAAAATAAAAATAAAAAATAAAGTTCTCACTTATAAAACTTTAGAGGTTTGCTTATTCAGCACATTTCGAATGTCTACTAGTGGTTGGCATTGTGCAAACCAGTGATCCATGTATGTCCCATTGTTCTCCAAAACTGTATAGAGTAATGAGCGATTCAGAAAGCTGGTACACTTTCACTGTGTTATTCTCCTGTGGCACAAATTAAATTATACAACAGAAGTTCATAACTCTGAATTGAAGGGCTGCAAACATGGAGGGCAGGAGAGTGAAGAGGTACTGATATATATGAAGGATGGTGGGCCGTGCTCAACAATGTCATTGACATTTCTTGTCCATAAAAAAGACCAAAGTTTGACTTTTATCTACTGAAATGAATAAACATGGTAAAAATGCTTCTGGTAAGGATTATTTCTTGTGTTCAATACTCAGTGTGACACGTTTGGGGATGTGAAGGAAGGGGAAATGGTAACAGTGTGACACTGTTCTCCATAGGAATGTTACCTTACTATGAGAGAGGACTAATGTAGACAAATGTTTTAGGCCAATATCTTATTCTGGGAATGGCTTAACAGTGGTTCCAGAAGGTGCAGAGTGGGGAGAGGAGACCAGGAAAATATGTGCCATGGACTAGGACAGGGATAAGCAAACTCTTCTTGTCAAGAGCCAGATAGGAAATAATTTTAACTATTGGAGCCACATGTCTGTGACTGAACTGCATGTTTGCAGCAGAAGAGCCACAACAGATGTGATGTAAACAATGAAATCTGTTTCTATCATACCATTCATGGAAAGCAGAAGCTGGTGAATGAGTCTAGTGTGCTGATTCCTTGACTAGCATATAAACCCCAGGAGGACAGGACTTCTTTTTTTCAATTTGTGTACCTAGGTGTTTGGTTTTTCTGTGTGTGTATCTGGTGTTTTTTTCATTTGTGCATCTGGGTGTAGAAGAGTGTCTTGTGTATACATAGAAAATGCGTAGTAATTGTGCTGAGTGAATGGAGGTGGGATTGACCACTGCTCCAGATTGAAACTGTCATATTTGTGATGGTTCATCATTGTTTTCTGTAATGCAGGAGCTTAGTGTGAAAGGAGGGCAAACTCAGGAACCTCTGAAGTTCTTTGTCTTAACACATTCATGTTCATTTTCTCCTTCAGTCATTTAGGAGCACTTGATATAATAGCAAAGTGTTAAATTCTCAGCCCCCAAATTTCTCTGCTGACACAAACCTGCCCAACATGTATTGGGCAGTCATGTGGCATATCACTAATGTTGACAAGAATGAACTCAAAGTAAAAAAAAAGTAAGACTTATTTATTTCTCCCCATAGGTAATGAACCATCTTCTCTGAAATAATTAATGTGTATAGGCATCTTAATCTAAAACTAAAGGGGCTTCTGTGAGACCAGCGTAAATTACCCTTTCAATTTTTGTCTTTGATATTAACAATATTTCTGTTCTTGGAAGTTCAACAAGGAACAGGATGATATGGAAAATGCATTCCTAAAATTCCTTTTCCCACACTGCATCTCTTTCACCCTGACTGTGCAATTCCTCTCTTGAAAACTCACCTGCTGTCTGCTTGAGCTGTGTGCTCCGCTTTGAATAAAATCTTGTCTTTTCTGTACTCATTAATACCAAAAATTATTTCTCTTCTCTCACCACCAGTCCTGCATATGCTGTTTAGCCTGGCATTGGTCTTTAAGTATTTTTTTATTAGTACATTTGTGATCCATAATGAATACATTTATCAGGGGCAGCTCATACATGTACATATAACCTCTTAATCTTGTTTACTTCACTTTTAACTCTATTCCTTTCCCATTGCCTCTGTCTCAATAACTACTGTAAATAGACTACAATCCTGTTTCCTATTATCTAAGGATTATTTCTCTTTAAATCAGTATACATTGGGTTTCTTAGAGAAATCACATGATATTTAAACACTTGTGTCTGATTAATTTCTCTTATTATTATGGTTTCAAGGTGAATACATTTTCCCACAAACAATTCAAATTTATCTTTCTTTATGACCAAGTAGTACTCCGTTGTGCATATATGCCACATTTTATTTATTCATTCATCTGTTGATGTACATGTAGTCCACTTCTGAGATTTAGCTAGTCTGAGTCCTGCTAGTACAAACATGGGCAGTAGGTATCACTGTAATGTGATATCTTTAAATCATTTGGCAAGATACCTTGGAGGGGGACAGATGGATTAAATGGGATTACAAATTTGAGTTTTTTTGAAGACTCCCTATATTAATTTCCAGATTGATTGTACTACTAGTCCACATTCCCTCTTTCTATCAGTATAGCAGAACTCATTTTTCCCACCAGCCAGCATTTGTTGTTTTTTGAATTCTTAATCATCGTCATTATATTTTGAGTAAGACAGAATCTTGATGTTTGCAATTACATTTCTCTGATGGAAAAACATTAGATTTTTTTCATGTAATTATTGGCTGTTCATATTTCTTCTTCTGTTAGTTGTCTATTCACTTCAATTACCCATGTTTTTGGAGCCTTTTATTTTGGGAGGTCTAATATTTTGTGAGATCTTTATATTTTCAAGATATTAGTTTTCTGTCTGAGGAGTAACTGGCAAAATTTTTCTCCCTTTCTGTTGCATGTCTCTTTACTTAGTCATTTGCTTTGCTGTGCAGAATCTTCTGAATTTGAAACAGTGGCATTTGTCAATTCTTTGTGTCATTTCTTATACAATTGGGTTTCTGTTCAGAATGTTCCATCCTATGCTTGTGCCTTTAAGAATTTGCCTATTGTATCTTCCAGTTGATTTGTTTTTATTTTAATATCTAGGTCTTTGGTCCACTTTTTATTTTATTTTAGTGCATGGTGAGAAGTATGGTTCTAGAGTCAATCTTCTGCATGTGGATAACCAGGTTTCCCAGCACTATTTGTAAAAGTGACCTTCTTTTCTCCAGCATATGTTTTTGGCTGCTTTGATAAAAACTGGGTTCCTGAGTGTGCCTGGAGGTGTTTTTTTCATTCTGTATTCTGTTTCATTGATCCAAATGTATGATTTTGTGCCAGTACCATGCAGTTTTAATCACTATAGCTTTGTAATAAAACTTGAAATCCAGGAGTTTGATATCTTTTGCATTTGCCTCTTTGCCCAGGATTTCTTTTGGTATTCTGAGTCTCTTCCGGTTCCATGTGAATTTTGAGTATTGTTTTCCTAGTTCTGTGATGAATGCTGTTGTTACTTTGATTAAGAGCACATTAAATCTATATGTCAGTGTTCATAATATGGCATTTTGACAATAAGTTTGACCTATCCTGAGATGGTAGTGTCATTCCTTTTTCTGATATTCAATTCAATTTCCCTTTTTAGTGTACTGTAATTTTCATTGTAGAAGACTTTTTCTTCCTTAGTCAGAATTTTTGTGGAGCTATTGTGAATAATATTGTTGTCTTCTTTTCTTTCTCAGTGTGTTCATTGTTGGTGTGCAGAAATGCTGTTGATTTTTGTATTTTGATTTTTATCCTGCTACTTTGCTGAATTTGTTTATTAACTTTTGGAGTTTTTTGGTGGATTTTTTTTTTGGGTTGTCTATGTGAAGAATCATGCTATTTCTGAAAAATGGATGTTTGGTGTCTTCCTTTCCTAAACATAGCCTTTTAATTTTTTTCTCTTACCTAATATCTCTAATATTTTGAGTAGTCTTTTAAACATTAGTAGTGATTGTGGCGATCCCTGTCTTGTTCCTGATTTTAGTGGTAAATTTTCAACTTTCTCCCAGTAGTGTGATATTGACAGTAAGTTTGTTGTAAATGGCGTTTATTAGATTGAGATAAAGTTCTTGTATACCTGTGTGCTTCAGAGATTTTTAAATCATAAGCTAATGCTGGATTTTGTCAAAGGCTTTTTTTATGTCTATTGATATGATCATGTGATTTTTGTCCTTACTTCTGTATTCAATATGTGACATTTATTACTTTCCATATATTAAATGGTTCTTGCAGTGTGGAGATGTATCCAACTTTGTCATGATGTGTGAGCTTTTAAATGATTTGTTGCATTTTGATTGCTAGGATCTTTGAGAATTTTTGTATCTTTGTTCATTAAAGAAATTTGCCCGCAGTTTTTATCCTTCCTTCATTCCTTTCTTCCTTCCTTCTTTCCTTCCTTCCTTCCTTCCTTCCTTCCTTCCTTCCTTCCTTCCTTCCTTCTTTCTTGTAGGGGCAGAGGGACATAGCAAAAACACAGGACAAAACTAACATTGTAAAATTACGACATGCTTATTTGTGGTTAATGATTGTAAGATCATCACATGCTTATCATGCTTATCTTGAAAAACGTACCCTACTCTGTCCTTTATGAGAGTGTTATTCATTTTTATTGTATGCAGACCTTGTCCCCTTCCTAGAAACAAAGGATAAGACCCTGATGTACTAGACCACTGATCATTGAAAGTTATTTTTAGAAACCATCTTACGCTTCAGACTCACTGGGAATCCCAAGCAGGATGCCCCCTAGCTAATACCATCGTTCTGCTGCTAAGATAGTTTCTCTTCTGCTTTCTCTGTATTTGCTACACTAAATCAACTTTTACTTCCCTCTATACCAGCCTTGACTCCCCCATGTTTGGCTAAGAGTGCCACTTTTCCATTCTTTGCTGGAGAAAAGGCAAGACCCAAAGAGGGTTGAGTATCATTCAGAGACAATGTCCCCCACCCCACCAGATGCAACATTTTCTTCTCTTTTTTTGTAATTTTTATTTTAAAGACAATAAAACCAAGAAAAATAAAAGAAAATAAAGCCAATCAAAACATAACAGTGTAAGTAACACAGGACTTCAAGACAAGATAATAGAAAATCAACAATGGTTGCCATAATGCCTCTTGCTGTCTTCAAAATAGCTGCCCATACCTTCAGACATAGTAAAAATCAAACAAAGCAGAAAAGAATACAACCAATAAAAACAAA
>RJWM01028539.1:0-25506 GCA_004363535.1 Dasyprocta punctata
CCATAATTTAAGGAAGGAGAAGTTTATTTTGGCTCACAGTCTGTAGAGATTTCAATCCATACTCCTCTGGCTCCAAGGTAGGGCAGCATGGCAGAGGGGCCTGGCAGAAAAAAAGCAATGCATAGCATGGTGGTGCAAAGCAGAGAGCAATCAAGGGAACAGGGTGGGAGACAGACACTGCCAGGCCATGCCCGCCTCCTCCAAACATCACATTTAGCCAAAACACATCAGTGGACTGATTCCCTGATAAGTATCACACCACCTTGAAGCCCCACCCATGAGCACATGAGGTTTTATAGGGACATCATCCAGAAATAAACTGTAATGCAAGCCAGGTGTGGTGGTGCACACCTGTAATCCTGCTGAGGCAGGAAAATCATTGTAAATTCAAGACCAGCCTGGGCTACAAAATGAGCTCAAGCCCAGCCTGAACTGCACAGCAAGACCTTATCTCAGAGAGAGAGAGAGAGACCATATCTCAGACAGACAGAACTCAAAGGCACAGTAGTTGGAAATTAAAGCATTACAGCAATGTAGCTAATTATCTAAAGTGATGCTAAATGTCTAAGATTCTGGAAATTTAGCCACCAGTCAACACAGCATCTGCTTCAAAGGAAATGGTATTTTTAAGGAAATCTTTATTTTTAATAACATCTAAGAATGAGAAAATTAGTTGAGTTTGATCAAAGAACAGTACATATTTAATTACTAGCTTCAATTAAATGTTTAAATATGTGGAGGTAAATTGTCCTTATCATTTATTTTTCAGTTAAACCATTCAGACCTTCAGTGACGTCCCCTTTAAGGCAGCTCTCCCATCTGGTAGCTCTGTGTGGGCATTGAGTGGAGGGGAAGGAGTGCACACAGGTATCAGCTGCAGTACGCACTTCAGTACTGAGGCTCAGCCCAGAAGCCAAGCCCCGGGGGAGCCTCCAGGCTTCCTTGCTTTCCTGTGTGAAGGTGAGTGTTACCCAGGGCCCCCAGGACCCAGTAGACTCAAACAGGCAAGCCCACTGCCACTTCTCAGAAAATCATTCTGAGCACCAACTTCCCTCCTCATGGGCCAGAATCCTCATCTTCCAACACAAAGTCCACCATGCAGAGTAAAAGGGAGCAAACAAAAACATCAAGAAGGGTGGGGGATTTAGCTCACTGGCATAAGCACTCACCTGGCAAGCGTGAGGTGGTAAGTCCAACCCCTGGTACCAAAAAATAAAAATAAAATAAAAGAAAAGAAAAGAAAAGAAAAGAATACAAAAACATCAAGATGTTGCTTCTCAAACCCTCTGCATTTCTCTACTCCTGGCTCTAAGAGCTGACTGTGCTAGTATAAGTCAATGAGCCCATGTCAGTGAGACAAATCTCAAAGATAAGGCATTTATCACACTCAGTGTGGGGTATCGTTTTAATTTAGAGGTTCATTAGGCAGCTTGCCTCCACCTAACCTGCTGCATTGGATATTAAACAGGGCCCAGCACTTACAGAGCACTTGGCGAAGTTTGAGCTCTTTGTGTGTCCAGCTGTGGGCAGCCCACCTCCCCGGATCCCTGTCTCATGCAATGGAAAGTTGGTCTTGCCAAGCAGACTGCCTGCTGAGGATCCCAGCTCCTCACCAGACCAGTATCTCCTCCAACCACCAAGCAGCACCAGAGAAGTTTCCACGGGATGCGGTCATAAGGATGTACGTGCTGCTGCAGGTGAATTCACCCAGATTTGCCGGCAGTGAGCTGGACCAGGCAGAAAACAAGCAAAGGAGAGTCCTTCCTCAAAACTACAGGTCCTTGAGACCCTTGCCATGTGCTGTGCTCTTTCTCCTTGAGGACTGAAGGCATATTTCTAGAAAAGCAGCCCAACACCAAGGGAATGCACAGCCCTAAATGTCCCTGTGCAAGGATGAGGAAGAGGAGAAAAGAAACACACCTCAGGAATCGCTCCTATGCTCTCCAGATATCTGAGAGCCAAGGCGCCTTCATGACTCTTGTCATTTCCCTTTCCACCATTTCCTCTCCTGACAAAGAACGCAACAGGAGTGAAAGGTTCTTGCCCTAGTATAAATTACTGTACAATTATGGCTATGGTCTAACAGGGTGGAAGGGCAAAGCGGGAATGCTTACCCCTACAACCACTACCTCCTTCTTCCCCTTTGGCCCAAATTGTTACTTTCCCATTTGCATGGGAAGAAAATTCCAATCAGTTCCTCGCATGTCACCAATGCCCACCCCCTGTGCCATTTCTGATCAGAGCTCATATAGCCCTCTGCCTCTTTGTATCCTGTCAGAGGAGAAAGCCAAACCCCTGAAGGTGATGGGCTCCTCTCTGTGTCCTCGATAAATGGCCACTTTCTCTGTCCTTCTTCTTCTCTATTGCGTCAGAAAACTCTAACAGGCAGAAACAATGGAAAATGGTCTACCACCTTCCACAATGTCCTCTTTCCTTCCAGGGTTGGTTTTGTTTGTTTGGTTGTTTGTTTCTCCCAAGAAGAGCTGAAACAAGAGGGTAAGATGTGGCACCAACTTTCCCGCGTGTCCTTGAAACATGAGGAGCGATTTCTTTCCTTCTAGGCTCATCGTTCCTGATTCAGATGAGTCCAGCAACTCCGCGGTGTGAGGCTGTGGCCAGGGCAGCTTTCTGTTCTAAGTCTGTATGGATGTTCACCTCTTTACCAAAAGCACACTAAGAATAGTGGCCTTGTCACCTGCGCTCTCCATTGGTCTGAGGCCTTTGCTGCCTTCCTTGGTCCATCCCTGAGGATGCCCTCAGCCTGGCAATTCACCCCAACTGGCTGCTCCATCCTGGAGGCCACAGGTGCACAATGACTGGCCCCTTGCTAAGCCTCCCAGAGGTGCAAGACTGTGCAGTCTGGTTTGAGGTTGTGCTGCAACAGGGAGTCCTCAGGCCCCACTCTCCTCCTGCTCTCCACCCGTTTAGTTTCCCTCCCTTGTGGCTGTTCCAAGGGCAGCCAGGTGAAGTCCACAGACTGCTTGGACTTTCTGGAAGAATGCCTCCTCTCCGAACCATCTAAGCCCGCTGTCAAGTTTGGTCCACATCTTCCCTGTACTATTATGTTTCCCCAGAGTTTTTGTCCCCTCTCTTTTTCATTTTAGAGTCCTAACAGCAGATCAAATAAAAAGGAAATTTTACCAGGTACTGTGGCTTTACCTTTTGTTGACCAAAATTGCACCTTCTGATTCTTCAAAAAGCCAATTTTTGGAATGCTTTTAAGACACTTTTTTTGAGTGACATTTTCACTTTACCAAGTTCCAGCCTTTTCTGAAACAGATACTTATATTTTTATGGGAAACTAGCACAAAAATTTCACCAAATTCCTCCATATAGAGCATGTCAGTATTTGATTGAAATGTGAATTTGAAATCTCTCCTGTTAAATCATTTTTATTTGCATCCTTTAAAAATCAACGCACAACTTTAAAACTAATGGCGTATTTAATATTGGGAATAAGCGAAATGGATGATAACACACAGTTCTCTTCAAATTGATGCAAAACGTTGCCACCTTGTGGCAAGTATGGAAACTGCCATTTAGACCTTTATCATTTTTTCCCCAGGGTTTGGGGGTCCCTCTGGCTCATTGAATGACTTCTAATATTGCCTTTTCCCATGCAGTTCACATCTCAGTGCTGTTCTTTCACAGATCAATTTGTGGTTATTTCCTGGAAGTTTGAGGGAGGCAGGATATTCCACGTTGTTTCAGTGGTTTGATTGAAAGACTCTTTGATCCTTAAAAGAAGTTTTAGGAGAAAAGAATCCCTCAAGAGCTCAGGTCCATGGTTTACTCAGATCCTTTCTCTTGTTCCTGTATTTTAGAAGAAAACCTGCTCCAAATATTGCCTATGTCAGCATTTTCAAGGAAGATATTAATATTGCAGTTTTCTGAGCTCCCCCTAAGACCTAAGAATTAGAATACCTGAGGATGGGCCTTGGGATTTGCATGTGTAACAAGTTTCTCAGGTGATTTATTATACATACTAAAGTTCTTTCAATGCTGCATTTTCAACTATCAGAGGAAGGAATTAGACAGAGTTGTAATACATTAAATGAGTTTGGCCTTCAGTATTCTTCCCCAGGCCCAGGGAAGGGAAGAAATTCAGAGCTGGGAAAGTGATTCTCAAAAGGCCCTGCCAACTGAATATGTTTTTTGAACAAGGAAGACACCATAGAAGACCCCAGGACCTGTCAACTCTGGCCAAACCCTCTATACAAGAAGCTATCTCCTATCGAGTGACCTTGTGACTGGGCGCCTTCCTCTAGCCTGCAATGGAAGCAGCAAGAGGCAATTGGAGATGAAAGAAGAGGCTCCTTGGAGTCCCCATCCCTGGCCCTGTGCATCTAACCCCAGCAGCTCCACTCCTGTGACAGGAGTCGTGCCCCGTCCTGCACAGGAGGCAGGAGACCTGCTGGGCTCCCCCCTGCCACGGGCAGGCCACCGGCTTCGTTGTTCTTCCTGTAAATGGAAGCAACTAGATGATCATAATTTAGCTTCTTCCTGACTATAACACTGCGTGATCGTCTCATCTTGAGCTTTCAAAGGGAGAAGAGGCTCTTTGTGAGGCTGATCTTGAGAATCCTGTATTCCAAACGTAGGATTAAGTCTGCCATTTGCTGTCATTACAAAGTGTCACAATGAGAGGTGACAAGCTTTGGCAAAGTCAGCTCTCTGTTTGGCAGTACAACAGTGCTGGGCTGAGAGCCTCTATATTCCTACCTTTAACAGCCTCATGCCTTCATCACACACCCTTCACCCGACTCCACTCCTCTCCAAAGGCTTCAGCTGACCCCATCACACAGCCCTATCCCCAACCATGCTTCTAGTCTCTGGACCCTCTTTCTTCTTGAGCACCCATTTTGAAGGGTGCTGAGATACCAACAAGAGACCATCTAAATGGAGACTTCACCCCGACCATCCTTCTTACTCTTTCAAGGTCACTGCCACCAAGTGCCACTGCTTTCTGATTCCATCATTCCCAGTGGATACACTGCTCGGTTCTTAATGCATGACATTATAATTATCTGTTTGTATGTCTGTAGCCCTAGATACACCTATGTCTGCAATGTAATAAATATTCAACTCATATTTTCTTGAGTGAATGACACTAGGAATGAAAAGTGAGTAGGTAAATGAAAGAATGGAGTAGGTAGGGTAACTATTGCAGAGAACTCCACAGAACTCCGTATCATTTTTGCATAACTCTAGAGGAAGAATGGAAGCCCTAGCCTAGACTCTCTAGGCTCTGGAGCATGAACTAAGCCCATGCCCAGGTTAGAGGAAGCATGGCGGCTCCCTAGCTCGGCTGATCAGGGAGCAGGTCAGTGCATTGTTACAGACTGCGTAGCCTCATCCAAAATGGTCGGAGCTGAGTGGTTCACGTTTTAGAGTTTTTCCCATTTTGGAATATTTGCATATACAAAATGAGATATCTTAGGTATAGGATCCAACTCTAAGCACAAAAATAACTTATGTTTCTTATAAATATAGCCTGAAAGTGCTTAATACAATACTTTCAATGCACCTGTGTTTTGGCTGCAACTAGTCACATGAAGTCAGGTGTGGAATTTTCCACTTGTTCATCAAGTTAGAGTTTAGAAAGTGGTGAGTTTCAGATTCTCAGATAAAGGGTGCTCATCCTGTATTGTACTGTAAAATCAATTAAGTGAGTTCAAACCAACATATTTTAAACAGATAATAAAAAAATATAGTAGAATAGCAACAACAATAATGCAAAAAATAACAACCACAACACAATAGAACAAGTCAGAAATTATATCTGCTTGTAAGAATGTGGAATTTTTCATTAGGTGCTTAAGCCACTGAGCCAAACTCCCAGCCCTAGTTTTTTGAGACAGGGTCGCACTATGAAGATCAGGTCGGCCTTGCGCTCACGGTGTAGCCTAAGCCGGTCTCAAACTCACAACGCTCCACCTACCTCAGCCTCCCGAGTGCTGGAACTTTTGATATACATCTAATATATAGGATTGTGATGCAAATTATGCTTCTTTACTACACATGCTGGTTAAAATATTTAGAAGTCACTCATCCAAGAAAAGTCATCCCTAAATACTTCATTATCTTCATTTTTAAAAGTAGCTTGTAAACCTCATGGTGTAATTTTATCTAGGGACCCATTTGTCAGTAAATGTTATGGATTTTAAATTCCAAAATCAAACTTTAACGGACATATCTACTTCTCTGTGGGAAGCCATAGTGGAAGGTAGGGTACCAAAATTAAAGTTCCCAAACAAAGAAAATAATGCCTAGTTTTATGATGAACTTGAATCCAAGCACACAGGATATATTTTCTTCTCTGTTGTGGTTTTGTCCCCTTCTGCGTCACAGAAAGTCGGGTGTCAGGCTTTCCCCTGTCTAGCCATGACATTGTCCCTAGTCTTGCTTGTTGACATCATAGAGATTGTAATTCTTCCTTGTTTACCAGAGTCTTCTGGATAAACTCTAATACCAAATGTTATATTAGACAAGCAGTTAAAACCAACCGGGGTATGTGCTTACACTGCTTCCATGTTTAAATAAACTTTATGTTTACCTATAAAGGTCAGGAAACTTCCTTTTAAAATGAAGGTTCTTGGTTTTTCTTGGAAAATCAAAATATTTAATTGTGCAAGATCTTTATTACTCACACAGAGACCTTTGATTTTTAACCTGGGTCTCTGCAGCCCAGCCCCTTATAGTTTGATATAAATAATTTCCTTTGTAATCTTATTTGTTTCATTTCTTTCAAAATGTCATTTTGAGAAAGGATCCATAGGTTTCACTAGGCTGCAGATATCCAGGGCCTAACAAAAGCTAAAGACACCTATGGCTTACTGTTTCTTCCTTTATTCTCATCCTCCTTATTTTCTATGAGTCCATACATCCACTTTCCATTTCACTAGTGTTTTTCCTAGACTCAAAAAATATTTTTCTGTGATCATGTTTCTATCAAAATTTGGAAAAGAAAAAATGACCCAAAAGGGCCTTGGGGTCCTCACGTTAAGCCGCAGTGCTTTCTCTCCCAGCTTGCTGTGTGCGGCACCCTTGGCACCCGTTAGGTGCAGCGGGAGTGGCTGGGCTCTGTAAATGGCGGATTCCAGGGTTTAACGTGTGAGCTTCAGCCCCTAGCCCGGAGCTGTCCACCCTGCTCCAGGCTTTGCTGACCCTTGGGTGTCACTCTCTGCTGCACCTGTCCCTCCTGGGATGCCGACCGCCATTGAGTGGTGGCCTATTTAGGGTACGGGGACCATCACCACTAATGAATGCAGGGGAACTAAGAGAAGACCAGTTTCTCCTGTTCTGTTTTTTTCTTTTTCTCAAAGGAGCAAAGATGCTAGCTTCACCCTGCTGTCTTGTGTCTGCACAAACAACCAGTCACAAGAGTGCCCATACTTTCATTGTGTGGTACCGGTTCAGAGTTCCCTCCCCGGGGAGCTAACCTGAGAGACCCTCATAGCAAACCCCTCTGAGGCAAGAACAGGAGCCAAACTCACCTTGCAGAGGAGGTCTCCTGGTGCTCAGAGGAAGTGAGGAACCTGTCAGACAGGAAACACAGACTTGGATTTTAGCCCATTCTAATACCCTGAAAACACTCTCTTTTCTAGGTAAGGGACTTCTTGGGAATCCAACAGCAAGTGTTTAAAAGGGGTTATTTAACAAGTGATGGTTAATGTATTAACATTTCAATAGAGCAAGTCCAAATTTTTAAAATAACTCCAAATCTCAACAGTTACCTTGGCCTTTATGCTAATTACAGAGAGAGAGAGGAGAGAGACAGAGAAAAAGAACTTGGATCTTATTGGAAAGTTGGGCTTTTATAATTGCAGTAAAAGGGTTTATTCTGTTTTTTAAAATTCCAGTACAGAAAAATTGACTTCTTTTTCTTTTAGTATACAGTTCTATGAATTTTAACACATGTATAGATTTGTGTAACCACCTACTGAATTCAGATCCATCCTCTCCAAAAACTCCTTCATGCTAACTCTTTGAAATAGTCTTTGAAATAAATATACAGGTCAGGTGTACACATAAATCAAAAGTGACAAGGATATTTGTAAGATAAATTTTGCAGTTTTTTCTAATGATATTGTTACAGGCAACTGAGTCAGACAGAAATATTATAGGCAGTCAGACAGGGCTAAGTACTTGAAGGAGCCAGTGCAGAAGTTCAGATACCTTGTAACCTCTGAGGAGACAGGCACCTCCTGCTGTGGGCCAGATATCAAGACAAAAGACAGAACAAATACACCCATATCCTAAGGATTGATATTCTAAATAGTTCTCTATCACCCTGAGGAAGTCAGGAGTCAGCATCCCAACCCCCTACAGAACAGCTGTTAAGCATCCCCGCTTACTACGTGACTCGCTTCACCATTTGTCCTTGATTTAATCAATTTTACCCGAGCAATTAATCTTATTGGCTAACTGTAGATCTGTCCCACCTTATGCCCACCTTTCAGGTTCCCATTCTCCCCACCTTGGACCCATCTAACCTCATGGTTTTACTCTATAAAAGTCCCTAGAAATGACAGAGTGTTTGGCAACCCACTCAGTCCCCTTCAGTCCCTCAGACAGAAGCTTTCTTTCTCTCAGTAAGTATATTCTGCTCTTACCCTCCATTGTTCCTAAAATTCATTCTTCAATTTTAGAGAACACGAACTCGCACCGGACGTGTAGTAGTTTGGGAGTTTCATTCCCCCGTATCATTTGGAGGTCTGAGATTGTTTATCCTATATCAATATTAAGATAGAATTTGCGTGTGTGCGCTTTGGAACATTGTGTTTCCCTCCTCTTTGGCAGCTATAAATTGTTGAGAGGTAAACTATACAGACCTTGCTTGAAGCACTTTCTCAATTTGTTGTTGTTGTTGGTGGTGGTGTTGGAAACAGGATCTCACTATGTAGTGCAGGCTGACCTTGAACTCGCTTACATAGCCCAGGCTAGCCTCAAACTCAAGGCAATCCTCCTCCCTCAGTCTCTCAAGTGTGAGGATTGTAGCCATGCCTGGCTCTTAGTACATTTTTTATTAGTATATATTTGCAGTACAAAATGTTTACATTCCTTGCGTGGAGTTGGTACATGGACATAACACATTTTAATTGCTTTTTCTGCTCCCCTCAACTCCGTTCATCTCTTGATCCCCTTCCCATTTGAGAAGATCTTCCCAATTCCTATTATCTACCTTTTATCTTGCTCTTTGTAAAATTTATTCTCAATAATTTTTTAAAAGTAATATAGTGTTTGACCATTTTCAGATTATGATGGCAGGTATTTAAGAAACAAGTGTGAACGATGGGGCAAAGCCTGGAGTAAGTGGTCGGGAAGGCCTTCTTTCCTTACCCTCCTCTTCCCCAACAGCACTCGCTGCTTCCCCGTCAGCCCACTCTCAACCCCTCCCTCGCACTGGGTCCTGCTTCTCACCAGCTCTTCCTCCTACCTTCTTCCTCCTCCCTCCTTCTAGATTCACCTACTTGACTCTTCCTTGTCTTTTCTTTCCTACTCTGATTTTCGTCTCTTCTGCTCCTCGGAACAAAAAGGTCTAGTGACAAAGGGAAGATGACGCCTTCTCCCCTCTCTACAGCGTCACCCAGTGCCCACACATAGCTCTTACCTAACATTTCCTGAGACAGAGGCGCCCGTCCTGCCCACCTCTTTCTAACCAGACACCAGGCCACGCCCAATGCCAGCCTGCAGCCTGCTCCTCTCACTCAGCTGTTTGCCCAACCCTCGGCTTCTCTTAAAAAGAATCCAAGACTGGGAGTTGAGGGAGAAGAGAAGAGGGTGAAGAAGAAGAGAAGGAAGAAGATAAGAAGGATTCTAATGCTCACTCAGTGGATTTCTACTGAGTAAGGAAGCTCAGCACCATACTTACTGCCCTTCATGAATACACGAAGAAAGGGTATTACGATATCCCACACTGTCTTAAGAAGACTGCGTTGTTTTAAGTAGATATTTCATGAGATCACCGAAAGCAGAACTCATATTCCAGGACTAAAACTACAGGCCTTGGGATAATAGCTAATATGGCAACACATACAAGGACATGTGTACTAAATGCTTTTCACTGACTATGACTCAATCTAGTAATTCTATGTGACTTCAGTGGGAATGGGGAGAAATAAGTAATAAATCTGCTCTTTTCCCAAAATTTGAACGCTATTAGTTATTATTGTTCCCAAATGAGGCTTCACATGGAGATCAACCTGTGTATCCACATACATATTTCTTTTAAAAATATGTACTTAATCCCAACACTCGGGCGGCTGAGGTAGGAGGAGCGTTGTGAGTTTGAGACTGGCTTGGGCTACAACGTGAGCACAAGGCCAGCCTGAACTACATAGGGCAACCCTGTCTCAAAAAACTAGGGCTGAGAGTTTGGCTCAGTGGCTTAAGCACCTGCCTGGCAGGCGTGAGGTTGTGAGATCGATCCCTGGTGCTGCAAGAAAAAAAAAAAAAGTACTTAACAGATTGCAACTGTTTTCCACATGTATAAGTTTACAAAGAAGAAACAAAGAAAGATAGGAAATGCATTGGTTTTGTTGTATTGAGAAATGTGCAAGAGTTTGATGTAGTCAGAGAATTGCAATTCAGTGATGAAATTTGGCAATAAATACAAAAGCACTTGAGTACCTTTATGAGGTTTTGGACTTCAAATTAATTCTTCATATATGGAAATGAGCCCATCCCATAGGCCTAAATCAGCTTAGAGTGATATGCCCAGAAACTAAGTATTGTGAGTATGAACTTTTCACAATTCCAGCACACAGGTGTTCAAAAATCTATGTTTCTCTATGTATTAGCTGGTTTTGGTTTCTAAATCTGTCTTTCAACTTGGTAGCAGAAAATGTAAGCATGCTTGTTTAGGGTAAAACTTTGTTACTTCTGGAGTCCAAAAATCAGTAAATTTTGGATAAACAGCCAATTCAAGAGCTCTCTCTTTTTCCCTGTTATAAGTACCAGGAAGGCTTATGTATTATCAAGAGAGATGAATTTAATAGATTAAAAGTGTTGTTCTATTATTCACAAGGTATTTCTGGGTCACCTTTGCCATAAAAGTAGAGAATATTTTTAAAATAAGGTTGGGGCACATTCCATAAAAGTTTTACAACTCTCTTAAAAAGCATAGAAGAGCTGTATATTTCAAGACGAAGATTTAAGCTCTGGTTATTTAGCAGGATCTTGGGAGGCAGGAATTGCTGTGTCAACTAATGTTGTGCTCTATATTTCATTACTGCCTTTGTGTTTTTTAAATACCACCAGAATAATGTTTATTTAAAAATGTCATACTTTACAAGCAGCACATTATATGGATAGAATATACTACTACCAACGCTATTACTCTTATTTATTACAGTAGATTAGTTACAGACCCTCTGCCATAATATCTTGGTTTATTAACATCCTACATACTAAAAAGCATAATAGATGCCCTGTAATGAGCAGTTACAAAGTCTAGTCACTCATTCTTCCTTGGGTTCCTTTTGTTCAGAGGAGGAAATTGAATGGGATTGGATCTGTGCCTGAAGCATCAACCATCTGATTCAGCTTGTAGGATGAGGATAGAAGGCACCATTTCAGCACTTAGTTATTTAGAAATGCACCATCTCCTCTATGACTAACAATCATCAAAGTTGTCTGTACTAATCCCAAAATCAAATTCCATAGGAAGAAGGGGTGGGCTAAGCTAATCAAGACTTAGACCCACAACATTTGTGTTTCAAAACATTCTTAAAAATAGAATGGTGCTGGGCCTGGTGGTGCACATGTTTACTCCCAGCACTTGGGAGGCTGAGGCAGGAGGATCACTAAGGCAGGAGGATTGTTGTGAGTTCAAGACCAGCCTGGGCTGCAAAGTGAGTTCAAGGTGAGCCTGAACTGCATAGTGAGACCCTGTCTCAAAAAATAGGGCCAGGGATTTAGCTCAGTGGCCTAAAGCACCTGCCTGGCAGATGCAAGGTTGTGAGTTCGATCCCTGATACCAAAAAATAAAAAAAGTTTTAAAAATTTTAAAAATGGCAAAGCACACCAACAGTGTAGAATTACACTGCACTATGTAGTTCACAGGAACTTTTTTGCAAACATAAATCTCCTATAAACTTCTGCACAAGGTAAAGCATTTAAGAGACAGCTTGATCCCTGCAAAGTACCCAACAAAAACTAAGTACAGTAAAAGAGGTTCTTAATGGAAAGGACTGACTAAAAAATCTTTTCTCAGTTGATATCAAGAAAAAAATATTTATTGGTTTCTAAAATAGCTGTGTCAGAAAATCCGTTGGTGATGATGTGGAAAAATTGGAACATTTGTGCACTGTGGGTGGGACTGTAAAATGGTACAATGCTGTGGAAAGCAGTGTGTGTTCATTCCTTAAGAAATTAGAAATGAAATTACCACGTGATCTAGTAATTTTGAGTACACATTCACAAGAACTGAAAGCACATCCTTAAGAAGGTGTTTGCTCACCCATGCTCATAGAAGACATGAAAGCAATCCCATATATACATCAATAGATGCATGAGGAAACATGATGCAGCACACGTGCACAATGGATTATTACTGGGGCTTTATACTGCAGCATGGATGAACCTTGAGAATATTATGTTAAGTAAAATAAGTCAGTCACAAAAAAGACAAACGTACCATTTCACTTATGTGAAGTATCTAATGTAGTTAAATTCACAGAAACAGCAAGTGGAATGGTGTTTGTCAAGGGGTGGGGAAGGAGAGATGGGGAGATGTTGTTGCATTGGTATAGAGTTTTAGTTTTGCAAACTAAGAAATTTATGAGCTCTGTTTCACAACAATGTGGACAGACAACACTACTAAACTCTACACCTCAAAAATGGTTAAAATAGTAAATTTTAGGTCGGGCGTGGTGGCACGTGCCTGCAAGCCCAGCACTTGGGAGGCTGAGGCATGAGGATTGCAGTGAGTTCAAGGCCAGCCTGGATTACAAAGGGAGTTCAAGGCTAGCCTGAACTGCATAGTGAAGCTCTGTCCCAAAAAGACAAAAAAAAAAAAAAAAAAAAAAAAGTACATTTTATGTTCTGTGTTTTCTTTAATCCTTGAAAAAAAATCTGTTAGTTCTTGATGACCATAATGAACAGGAGCTAAATCATGCTCAGAAAATTCCTTATGGGATAAAAATGCAGGTAATTTTATTATCCGTGTTGTCACTGGACATGGATACAAATGTCTCCTTACAAATCAACCTGGCCAAGTAGTCTAAACCAAATCTGTCACTATAGAACCCAAAGATTCTTTTGGGGCATAAGTATCATTTTCAAAAGCAACTTGTGATCTAAGCATCACTTGAAACCAAAGTTCCTTAGGAAACTTCGAGGTTTGGGTGTTTTGCGCTGCATGGGTGATATGGTGCAAGTTGGTGTGATCTCTGTTTGGGGGGTTGGTCTTGTGTTTGGTGAGAGAGAATAACTATCTTCATCAGGAACAGACTATAGAAGGCACATGTCTTACGTTTCATTGCCTAGTTTGATGTTGTGCAGCAGCAATTTGCCAACCACAGTCTTGATAAACTATAGCTGTGCTGCAAAAGGAGCATTTATTATCAGAAACACATTTCTTGTCTGACATTTTCAGGGGAAGGTACAGATTAGCTGTACTTTTTAATAAGAGATAGAGTGCTATTGGAAAAATATTAAGGAAACTGTGGCTTTCCCTTGAATTCTAGAAAGCCCGTAACAAAAATTTACTACCTTCCAGCCTCATACTGCAGCGAAGCCCATCCTGTGGACCTGCTATTACTTGAGTAACCCTGAGGAGTATTGATAAATGGGTCATTCTAAGGAGGCAATCATGTACTGATGAGCTCCCCTACTTGATTTTCCTAATTGACTCTACCAGCGCTTCTAGTGCAGTAGCTGCTAACTCTACACCATTCCAGCTCTAGTGTGGCTCTTAATGACAGCAGAATCATCAGAGACCACTTGCCAGTTTGGGGCTGAGCCTTGATGCTGCTGTACAGGCTTGTCAGGCAGATGTGTAGTAAATACCACAGACAAGTGCACAACCCATTTGCTAAATGGAAATACTGTGCTAGAGACAGAATATTACTTAACAGTAGGTGGGCAGTTCATCCCCAAACAACTCAGCTCTTCCCCAACAGGGACCCTGCAGAAGAGGCTTCTGTAGCAGCTGTAGGAGGAAGAGGCCACGCCAGTAACTGCTACAAGCAGGCAGTGGCTAATAGAAAACAATTTCTTAGGAAGCCCCTGTCTATGTTTTTTCTGCATAAGCAACATCAAATAAAACCCTGTGCTTGTCATTTTGCATGACCTGACTACATCAGTCTTTCCTTCTTGTACATGTACTAGTTTGCTGCTCACCCTTTAGGTTCTACTGCTGCTTGAAGGTGTTCTGATCCACATCTGTAACTATCCCCAGCCCTTCTCTTTCTTAGGAAAACAACATTTACTGAGTGTTCATAACCACTCAGAGCTTGGTATCTTATCATTTCCTCTCCAAATAATACATCTATTCCTAGTGCGTTGCCCAAATTACACTGTTGACTATACAACCTGAAATGTTTCTCTTTTCATTTTACCTGAAAGAGAGAAAGAGAAAGACTCAGGTGATATGCTGTCTTCCCATCTTACCAATCTGTTCTGTTCCAGGCCTTCCTATACCTCGGACTAAATACAGTAACTGAATCAACATTCCAACCCTTACTGCCTGAGGGGGCCAGGTAAGTACAAAAATGGATGTCCACAGAACATCCACCTAAATATTTAAAGACTGTAACACTCTAATAAAAGTAGGCATTTCATGTCTATGCCACATGTGTGTACTGATATGTATATGTGTGTGTGTGTGTGTGTGTGTGTATATATATATATATATATATATATATATAAAATTGGAAAAAATATAAATGTTTCAGCAATGGGCAGTGGTTAATTATAGTATCACTGCATATAATAGAATACCTGCAATGCTACAATTTTAAAGTATTAGTATTATAATGAATATCATTACTAAGACTACTGTTATGTGAATAAAGACTATTAAAGATCCTTTGTAATTACTTATTTTTATAAATAAGTACTTAGACACTTAGAAAAATATAGAAAAATGTAGTATAAGTTAGTATCTTTGTGTACTGATCTTATAAGGTTTATTTACTTTTTCTGCATATTTTTAACAGTTTTCAAAAACTTAATAGTGAGGGAAAAGAGATAAATTTATAATGAAAATTTGCATATTTTAATCTAATAATTCTATTTCTAGAAATCTCATTTAAGGGGACAGAAAAGCAAAAACTGAAGTTAAATTTTAACACCCTAAGTGGCTTCCATATTTAAATAAAATCAAAGCAATGTCTTGAGAGAAAAAAAATCTTTTGATTGTGTATCTTTAAAATAAAAAAATTCATTAAGATTATCGAAACTTTGAAGCTTTCTCATGTTTGCAAATTTTTTTCTTTCAGTTGTTCTCCTCCTCCTAGAATGGTTAGCAATTCTTAGGAGAATGAAAGTGAGAAGGAGGAGGAGGAGGAGGAGGAGGAGGAGGAGGAGGACAGGAGGAAGGGAGGAGCGGCAGGAAGAAGAGATCTATATATTGGTCCATGTGGGCAGAAAGCACAGGAATATTCAGAAAGTGGGCACAACAGTAAAGCCACAGCTGAGCAGGACAAAATGCCCAAAGGGCAAAGATCTTTACTGAGTCATGCAGAGAAAAGCTGGAGGTCTTAGTGCATGCTCTGAGGAAGAAAGGAGGACATTCATGACCACAGCCGGGGAAGGGGAAAATGCCAGAGTTTATGAAGTGAAGCAACCTTGTGGCTTCTCAGTTTCCAAAAATAAACACACCCCATCCCCACCCCACTACTATTCACACCTCCCTGAGGTGTTTTGTTCATGTACCTAATCTCTCATTTATCAAACAAATACTTATTGGGTGGTTTGACAAGAGAGAAAAGGAGGGAGGCTGCTTTAGTTAGGCATGTTGGTATATTCTACTCCTCCTCTATTTTTTTTTCTTTTTTTTTTTTTTTTACTAATACATATTTGCAGTACATAATGTTCGCACTCCTCACAAGGAGTTGGTACATGTACATAACACATCTCAATTCTTTCTTTGTCCTGTTTCCCTCTACTTTCGTTTCCCTCTATCTCTTGGACCCCTTTCTTTTGGAAAAAAAAAAATCCATCTCCCTATTTCCTACTATCTTTTATTTTGCTCTTTATTTATACCTTGGATTTTTCATATAAGAGAAATCATGCGATATTTATTTCACTTAACATTGTGGTCTCAAGGGGCAATTCAGGTTTATCCTCCTTTATGGCAGAAGAGTACCCCACTGTGCATAAATACCACATTTTCTTTATCCATTTATCTGTTGATGGACATATAGGCTATTTCCATGATTTAGCTATTATGAGTTGTACTCCTGTAAACATAAGTATGCAAGTATCACTGTAATATGATATTTTTAACTATTTCGGTAGATACCTAGAAGGGAAATAGATGGGTCAAATGAAATTTCTAGTTTCAGTTTTCTGAGGCAATCTATTCTGATCCCCATGATGGTTGTACTAGTTTACATTCCCAACAATAATACAAAATGATTTTTTCTCACATATACGCAGCCTTGCCAGCATTTATTGTTTGCTTTCTTGATGATAGCCATTTGTTCTGAAGTAATATGGACTCTCAAATGTTGTTTTCATTTGCATTTCTCTAAGGCTAGCCATGTTTAACACTGCTTATGTATTTATTGGCCATTTGTACTTCTTCTGAAAAGTGTCTATTCATTTCAATTTCTCAGTTTTTGACTGGGTCTTTCATTTGAGAAGTCTAATTTTTTTCTTTTTTGATTTCTTTTTGTACTCTAGATATTAGTCCTCTGCCCTGTGCTAGTAAGTTTTTTCCTATTCTGTAGCTTGTCTCTCCACTCTTCTGGTTGTTTCCTTTGAAGTACAGAAGTTGTTTAATTTGTTATGCTCCCAATTGTTGATATTTAATGTTATTTCTTCTGTAATTGGGGTCCTGTTCAGAAAGTCCTAGCCTTCACCTACGTCTTCAAGAATTTTACTTATTTTACCTTCTAGAAGATTAAGTGCTTCTGTTTTAACATTTAGATCTTTGATTCATTTTGATTTTTAGTACACAGTGAAGGATATGGGTCTAAATTCAATCTTCTATATGTGGACAACCACTTTTTCCAGTACTGTTTGTTAAAGTGGCTATCTTTCCAAGTATATGTTTTGGAGCCCTTTGTCAAAGATCAGAGAGCTGAATATACCTGGAGTCATTTCTGTATCCTCTATTCTGTTCCATAGATCTGTAAGTTTTGCAGCAAGTATCATGATGTTTTTATTACTGTAGCTTTGTAATATAACTTCAAATCTGGGGTTATGATGCCTCCTGCTTTCCTCTTTTCACCTAAGATTACTTTTGCTCTTCTGGGTCTCTTCTTGTTCTATGTGAATTTCAGAATTTTTCCTCTAGTTCTTTGAGAAATACTATTGGTATTTTGTTTGAGATTGTGTTATATCTGTGTGTCAGTTTTGAACATATGTAAATTTTGGACATTTTGACAGTGGTTCTTCCTATCCAGGAACAGCAGATATCTTTCCATTTTCTGATGTCCTCTTTTATCTCCTTTTTTAGGGAATTGTGGTTTTTTAATGAATTTTTCATTTTATTTTAAAGAGAATGAAAGCAAACAAAATAAAACAGAATAAAGTCAATCAAATCAAAATAGTGAAAGTGATATAGGTCTTCAAAACAGGATCATAGGAAACCAACAATGGTTACCACAATGCCTCTTGTTAGTTTCAAAATTGTTGCTCATACCATCAGACATAATAAAATCAAACAAAACAGAACAGAATACAACCAACCAAAACAGAACATTGAAGAAAACAAAACAATAAAATGGAACAGAACAAAACAGTGAAAACAACATTGGACCTCAAAAACAAGACAGAAGGAAATCCCCATAGTTGCTGCACTGCACATTGTTAACTTCTAAATAGATGCTCAGACTACTAGGTTTAGGCCTGCAAGGTCAATCAAACAATGCAAGCATTAAGTTGTTTTTGTACCTCAGTTGCTATCAACTCAGCCCATGATCCTCTGAATCAGCCAGTTGCCTAAGATGGAGGGAGGGAGATTCTTACTGTCTCCCAGCCCACGTACCAGCTGGCTCATGGAAAGGGCAAATTGGTCTCTTGTTTCTCCTCCCATCCCCACAGGGTTGCTGCTGGCTCCTTTCTCCTCTTTCAGGAATTGCAGTTTTATTTTAGAGATCTTTCACTTCTTTGGTTAGGCTAATTCCCAAGTATTTAATTTGTCTTGATGTTATTGTGAGTAGTATTGTTTTCCTAATTTCTTTCTCAGTGAGTTTATTATTTTTGTACAGAAATACTATTCCTGTTGACTTTGTATCTTGCTACATTTCCAAATTTCTTTATTCATTCTAGGAGTTCTTTGGTAAAAAATTTGGTGTCTTCTATGTAATGGATCATGTCATCTGCAAATAATGATTTGACTGTTTTTTCTTATACATATCCCTTTATTTCTTTCTCTTGCCTGATTTCTCTGGCTAAAGTTTTTGAATACTATATTGAACAGGAGGTTTATAGTGGACATTCTCATCTTGTTCCTGCTTTTAAAGGGAAAGCTTTCACTTTGTCCTCATTGAATATGATATTGGCCTTTTGTTTGTCATAAATGACCTTTTTCAGATTGTGATAAAGTTCTTTTATACCTGTTTCCTTCAGAGTTTTTTTTTTTATCATGAATGGGTAGTGGATTTTGTTAAAGGCTTTTTCTGCATCTATTGAGATGATCATTTGATTTTTGTTCTTGCTTCTGTTTTTTTTTTTTTTTTTTTTTTTTTTTTTTTTTTTTTTTTTTTTTTTTTTTTTTTTTTTTTTTTTTTTTTTTTTTTTTTTTTTGTTTGTTTGCGGCACCGGGGATCGAACTCAACTTTGCACCTGCCAGGGCAGGTGCTTAAGCCACTGAGCCAAACTCCCGGCCTCTTGCTTCTGTTTATGTGATGTATTATATTCATTGATTTGCATATGTTAAACCATTCCTGCATCACTAGGATAAAGCCTACTTAGTCATGATATGTGATCTTTTCAAGAATTTCTTGCATTCTGTTTGCTAGTATCCTGTCAAGGGTTTTTGCATCTGTGTTCCTTGAAGAGATTGGCCTATACTTTTCATTTTCATTTGGGTCCTTGTCTGGTTTTGAAAGTGTTAGCTTCCAGGAATGACTTTGGGAGTACTCTTTCTCTTTCAATTGCATTAAATAATTTCAGGAATATTGGTGTTTGATCTTCCCTGAAGTTCTAGTAGAATTCAGCAGTGAATCCATCAAGATCTTGGCTTTTTTTTTTAGTTGGTAGGGTTTTTTTTTTTTTAATAGTGCTATCTCAATTTTATTGTTTGTTATTGGATGATCTGGGGTTTTCATATCTTCTTAGTTCGTTTTTAGCAGTTCATATACTATAAATCTATTCTATCCATTTCTTCTGTATTCTCTGATTTATTGACATACAGGTTTGCAATGTAGTAACAGATAATCTTAAGGATTTCAGCAGCATGTACTGTGATTTCACTTTTGTCTTTTGTAATTGCATGGATTTGGGTCTTTTCTTTCCTTTTTTAGTAAGATTTGCTAAGGGTTTTCTACTTCATTTATTCTTTCAAAGAACCAACTCTTTGATTTATTGATTCTTATTGTTTTTGTCTCAACCTCATTGTTTTCTGCTCTGATCTTTGTAATTTCCTTCCATCTACTGGTTTTCAATTTGGGTTATTCTTATTTTTCTAGAAACTTGATGTGCCTAATTAGTTAATTTCTTTGTATTCACTCTGTTATTCTGATGTAAGCATTCATAGCTATAAACTTCCCTCTTAGAACTACTTTCATTGTGTCCCATAAGGTCAAATATGTGTAACAGCACTATCTTTTAATTCTACAAACTGTCTTATTTCTTCCTTGATTTCTTGTATGACCCATTGATTATTCTAATGTGTAGTGTTTAATTTCCATGCATTTGCATAGCTCATGAGATTTTTTTGCCATTGATTTCTAGTTTCACTGCACTATGATCTAATAATATGCATGGTATAATTTCAATTATTTTGGATTTACTTATGCATGCTTTATAGGTTAATATGTGGTTTATTTTAGTGAGAAGATCTGTATTCTATTGTTCTTGGATGTACATTCTGTGGAGATATATATATAGTTCATTGTCTGAAGGTTTCCTTCAACTCTGATATCCTTTCGTTGTTTCCATATAGTTGATCTATTTGTAACAGTGGAATATTGAAGTCACCCATTAAAATTGAGTTGATGTTTATTTGATATTTTATGTCCAGTAGTGTTTATTTTATAAAGTCAGGTGTGCCATTTTTTGGTGCATATATGTCTGTCATTGTTACCTCTTCCTGTTGAATCATTCTCTTAATCAATATGTAGTGATCTTCTCTGCCTCTCCTAATCAGTTTTGGCCTAAAGTCTACTTTGTCTGACAAAAGGATAGTGACTCCCACTTATTTTCTAGTTTCCATTTTACAAAACACTGTTTTCTATCCTTTGATTTTTTTAGTCTGTGAATTTTCATTTGGATTAAATGTATTTCTTGTATACATCACATTGTTGGATTTTATTTCTTGATCCATTCTGCCAGTCTGTGTCTTTTGATTGGAAAATTGACACCATTCACATTGAGAGTTATTACTTGACTTTAATAAAGCATTGACTTATTCCTGCCATTGTATTATTTTCCTGTTGCTGATTCCCTTTTCCCCCACCCCTTCTGCTTAACTGCTCATCCTATATTCATTTCACTAGACTTTTTGGCATTGTTGACTTCATTATCTCTTTCTGGGATATCCTCAGAGTATTTTGGAGTGCTGCTTTGGTGGTCATAAATTTCTAAAGGTGCTCTTTGTCATGGAAAGACCTTATTTCTCCATCAATTTTGAAAGACAGTTTTTCAATATATATCAATCTGGGTTGGAAGCTGTTTTCTTTTAGGGCTTAAAACACTCTGAACTCTCCTGGGCTTTAAGGTTTGTGCTGAAATCTGCTGTAACTCTAATGGGTTTATATTGCTAAGCAATTTGTTGCTTTTCTCAGACAACCTTTAAGGTTCTGTACCTGTATTGGGCTTCTGCAATTTTGACTGATGTGCCATGGAGAGGATCTTTTCTGATTGTAGCTATTTGGGGTTTCATGTGCCTCACTTATCTGTATGTAAATTCTTTCCCCATATTTGGAAAGTTTGCTGCTTATTTGTATAAGCAGGGTTTTTATGCCATTTGACTTAAACTAGTCTTCTTTGTGTCATCAATCAGTTGTTGAGGCAATTTTTCATGTTCTCTTGCTGTTGTTAAAATATCTCTGAGAAGGAAATTCACAAACTAAAAATCAAAGGTTGAAAAACAATACTCCATGCAACAGGAACCCAGAAAAAAGCAGGGGTAGCTATTTTGTTTGCAGCCAATGTGAACTTCAAATCAAGAATGATCAAAAGCAATAAAGAAGGTCACTACATACTTGTTAGGGAAAAACTTCAAGAGGAAGAGAGTACAATCATAAATATATATGTACCAAATATGGTAGCACTCACCTATGTAAGACAAATCTTAATAGACATGAAAAGCCAAATAAACAATAGTACAGTTATAATGGGGAACCTTAACACCCCACTGTTACAAAGAGACAGATCAACCAAACAAAAAATCAGCAAAGAAATAACAGAACCGAATCAAACTTGTGAACAAATGGACCTAGTAGATGAGTACTGAGTGTTCTACACAATAACATCAGAGTACACATTCTTCTCAGCTGCATATGGGTCATTCTTTAAAATAGAGCATATACTGGTCCACAAAACATGCTTAAATAAATTCAAAGGAATTGAAATAATTCCACATATATTATTTGACCATAGCACAATAAAATTGGAAATTAATGACAAAAAACCCCCACAAGAACCCCATAAACTAGCCATTCTTCCTGGTGAGTGGCACGAGCAGTGCAGACACCAGGAAGAGAAAGATCAGAGCCTCCCAAGAACCCACCATGGTTGGTCATGGAGGATCCAATCAGAAGACAACTGGCCAGCCTTCCTGGTGAGTGGCATGAGCAGCACAGATACCAGGAAGAGAAAGATCAATACCTCCCAAGAACCTGCCATATTGGGTCAGGGAGGATCCAACCAGAAGACAACTAGCCAGCCTTCCTGGTGAGCAGGGCAAGTGGTGCAGATTCCAGGAAGATAAAGAAGAGGGCCTCCCAAGAACCCGCCATATTGGGTCAGGGAGGATCCAACCAGAAGACAACTATCCAGCCTTCCTGGTGAGCAGTGTGAGTGATGGGGACTCTAGGAAGAGAAAGATCTGAGCCTCCAAAGAACCTGCTGTGTTGGGTCAGGGAGGATCCAACCAGAAGACAGCTAGCCAGCTATCCTGGTGAGCAGTGCAAGTGGTGCAGACTCCTGGGAGAGAAAGATCAGCACCTCCCATGAGCCTACCAGCATGCGGGCTGAGAATCAAAAACACCCTCCCCCAGTAAGCAACCTGCTGGTTCAGAGGGCTAGTTAAGTTGATAGTAATTAAGGTACATAAAGCAACTAAATTCTTGTATTGTTTGGTTGATTTTGCAGGCCTGGGGCCAGCAGTCTGAGCATCTCTTGGGAGGATGACAGTATGCACAGTAACAAATATGGGGGATTCCCTTCTATCTTGTCTTTGAGGCCTAATATTGTTCTCACTGTTCTGCTTTATTCTGATTAATTGTTTTGCTTTATTAAATATTCTTTTTTGATTGGTTTTATTCTGTTTCATTTTTGGTTTGACTTTGCTATACCTGATGGAATGGTCAACTATCATGAAGATAACAAGATACACTATAGTAGGTATTGTTTTCCTAGTATCTTTCTTTGAAGTTCTGTACCAGTTCTACTGCTTTGTTTTGATTGACTTTGTTCTGTTATGTTTTGCTGGATTTTACTATCTTTAAAATAAAAATTTAAAAAAAGAACCCCATAAACATATGGAAATTAAATAACACTATCATAAACAATCAATGGGTCACAGAAGAAATTAAAGAAGAAATTAAACAGTAACTACAATCCAACAAAAATACAAATACAAATTACCAGAACCTGTGGGATACAATGAGAGCAGTCCTCAGAGGGAAATTTATTTATTTATTTATTTTTATTTAAGAGAAAATGGACACAGAGAAGAGAAACAAAAAGCAAGAGAGACAAACAACAGCAACAAATCCGTTATGATAACATTATAGGTTTACAAAGTGAGATGGTTGGAATTTGACAGTAGTTGTAATATTGTATGTCATTACCTTTAAAGGGGTTGTTCAGATTAACAGATACAGACATGTAAAATTGATCTAATCATATGAGTATTAACTGTTCTCTTTCAATAGCTAATGCATTTAGTAATATAGTCATTTTAACTATCTTATGTACACCTATTTATAAATTTATGTGTTTTTCATTTTCCCTTCCTTCTTTCCTCCTTTCCCCTTAGAATACCTCTTGTTGTCTTTAAAATAACCACTCATATCATCAGGCCTAATAAAATCAAACAAAATACTTCAGAATAAAGCCAATAAAAAATAAAACAATGGTCACAGAAAAAAGAAACAAAAAGCTAAAGGGACCAACAAACAACAACAACGAATCAGATACTGTAACATTATAGGTTTACAAAAGGAGATGATTGGAGTTTGACAGTGGTTGTAACATTTTATATCATTACCTTCAAAGGGGTTGCTCAGATTGATGGATATAGACATGTAAAATTGATCTAATCATATGAGTATCAACTGTTCTCTCTCAATAGTTAATGCATTTAGTAATATAGTCATTTTGACCATCTTATGTATACCCACATATAAATCTATGTCTTTTTCTGTTTCCCTTCCTTCTTTCCTCCTTTCCCCTTATAATACCTCTTGTTATCTTCAAAATGACTGCCCATACCATAGGACCTAATATAATCAAACAAAATTATACAGAATAAAACCAATAAAAGAAGAAACAATGGAAGCAATACATAGTAATGCAACATTGATTTCTATAATGCCTCATATTATCTTCTAAGCAGTTGCCTATATCATCTGTTATAATACAATCAAACAAACCAAAATAGGTTAAAATCACTCAAAACAGAACAATGAAAGCAATACAGGGTTTCAAGACAAAGTGATCAAATATCAATAAAGGCTATCCTAATATATTTTGTTATCTTTGGAATAGCTGTCTATGTCATCATATATAATAAAATTAGGCAGGACGAGATAGAATGAGAGCAAACTAAACAGCTCATTGAAGACATTACTGGACTCAAATCTGGATGACGGATTATTCAATTGTTTGCCCTGCTAGGTGATAACCCTCTGCCACTGTTTCTGGAGCTGTGGACTTTTTTATCTCTCTCTAAAATGTCCTTCAGTATTCTTTGTAGGGTTGGCTTGGTTGTCATAAATTCCTTTAGTTGTTCTTTGTCATGGAAGTATCTTGTTTCTCTGTTGATCTTGAAAGATAGTTTTGCAGGGTACATCAATCTGGGTTGGAAGTTGTTTTCTTTCAGGGCTTGAGATACTTCACTCCAAGCTCTTCTGGACCTGATGGTTGTGTTGAGAAATCTGTTGTGATTCTGATGGGTTTTCCTTTATAGGTGTTCTGGTTTTTTTTCTCTAATAGCTTTTAATATTCTGTTTTTGTGTTGAATTTCTGGGATCTTGATTATTACATGTCTGGGTGTAGGTATATTTTGGTTATGTTTAGTTGGAGTTCTATATGCTTCACTTATCTGAAAGTCACTTCCTGTTCCCATACTTGGAAAGTTTTCTGAAATTATTTCTGTAAATAGACTTTTAATTTGATTTGTATTGACCCCTGCTTTTTCACTCACATCTTTTATTCACAAGTTATGTTTCTTTGGGTTGTCTTGCAGTCATTGTATTGTTACTCCCAGGTTTCTTGTTATTTTTAAGAGATCTTTCCTTTCATGATCACAGGCTGCAAACCTGTCTTCAAAGTTTGAAAGTCTATCTTTGGTTTCCTTCAGGTGGTTTTGCCAGCTTTCATTGGATTTTTTGAATTCCTGGTAATCTCTTTGAATCTGTTTCATGTGTTCTAAATCTTTTTGTGTTGTTCATTCCAGGTTTCCCTCTTTTTCCTATGCTCCATTTTTTCATCTATGTCTCTTTTAGGGTTGCCTAGCAGTTCTTTCATTATGTTTTTCATTTCTTCTTTTAGTTGAGATAGTATTTCTGTTCTAATTTCTTTTATAGCCTCTTGAAGTTGTTTCTTTACTTCAGTTGCCATCTCCTTAGAAACTTCAGTTGTGGGACTCCTGATCTCCTCTGCATTTGCACCTCCTGGGCTTGCTCTGCTTGAACTGGGGAAAGGCAGTGTATAGCAGTGTAACAGCGCCCACAGTGGCAACCATCAGATATCCATAGTCAGCACTGGCTGGAGGAA
>RJWM01028540.1:0-25504 GCA_004363535.1 Dasyprocta punctata
TGAAACAAAATTATAACACTAGAATTAAATAAAAGTGACTAATAATATCATTTCTGAACAATTAGTTTCTTAATATAAATGCAATTGAATATTTTTGCATGTTAGTTACACAGAATAATGGATTGTACTGTCACATTTTCACAGATAATTACAACAATTCATATTAGTCAGCTTTCATTCCTGGGACCAAATACCTGACCTATACAATGTAAATGAAGCATTTATTTATTTTAGATCACAAGTCTAGAGGCTGCAGTTCATCAGCAGGTGTCTGCAGGACAGAAACAGCATGGTGGAAGAGCAGAGGAAAGCTGCTAACCTCACTGGAAGCAGTAAAGAGAGAAAAAGAAGACAGAGACAAGAATATACTCTTCCACATCATGCTCTCAGTAAGACACGTTTTCCAATCTCCCAACAGCATAATGCAGCAATGAACTCATCAATGGATTAATCCATTGATGAATTATCAAGCCTGTGATTTAATTGCCTTCTGAAAGCCCACTTCTGAACATTTGAGACTTTGGGGGACATCTCGGATCTAAACTATAACACATATTTTGATCATGTTGTCCCCCCGATAATTTTTGGTAATGTTTTTTAAACTAAATGAACAGCTCTCAGTAAACTATATTGGAGTACAACCTGCTGTTAAGTTTCTGTAAACAACAATTTAGCAATTTAAAAGTGTGTGTTAAATTGTCTTTTAAATATACACATTCATATCCTTTCCACTAATACTTCCAATCTTCTCTACCAAGGAAATAATCAGAATTGGGAAAAATACTTTTTCAATTATTTCCAAGCTGTTATGCCAACATGTTTAGAACATAAAAGTGCACTGTATTTGGCAACCTCTATATTGAGATATTTCCCTTCAGAGAGCTTTTTTCCAAATTGTCATTTAAAATGTTGCATTATATTACTACAAATACATCAGAAGACATTCTGGTCCATTGATACTTTGTGTAGAACAACTCAATAAATCCCATTAAAGGAAACAAAAGGAGTTACATTTATGTCTTGAAGTAAAATGCCTGTAAATTTTCAATATTGAGAAACATAGCCATCTTGGTAAGTTGTACTTACAAAATGTTTACACAGGAACTTTAAATCAGTTGGTCAGAAAAGTCTTCTCTGTAGGCTATTCCCAGAAAAATCTGGAAACAGATTTGTTTACTTGAGTATTTGCTTTTTTAAAGTCTCTAGTTGGAGCCGGGCGTGGTGGCGCATGCCTTTAATCCCAGCACTCGGGAGGCTGAGGTAGGAGGAGCGTTGTGAGTTCGAGGCCGGCTTGGGCTACAATGCGAGCACAAGGCCGGCCTGAGCCACACAGTGCAACCCTGCCTCAAAAAACCAGGGCCGGGAGTTTGGCTCAGCGGCTTACGTGCCTGTCAGGCAGACGCGAGGTTGAAAGTCCAATCCGTGGTGCCACCAAAAAAAAAAAAAAAAAAAAAAAAAAAAAGTCTCTAGTTGGAAAAAATAAAATGTCAGTAGTATCTTAATCTTGATGATTCAATTAGTTTCTAAGAACCAACTGGTAATTTAAATATATGCAGAGGCTTTAATGTAGTTTCTGTATTCTAGAGAAACTTGTATTTTGAGATAAAAGTTTTAACGTATTTGAAGCAATGCCCATTTCCTTTTCTTAAACCCTGCTTTTGGTGCCCTGACTTCAATGGGTCTAATCTGAATTCCATGTAGCAGATGTTTGATCAGTGTCTACAGAATGGGAAAATGAACAAGCTTGTGGGGATGCTTAGAAGTCTTTTAGATTGAGTGTTCATCTTTTCAAGCAAAGAAATTTATTTCTAAGTTAAATTATCTTTCACTGCTAAAGAGAGACTAGTCTTGCTGAAACTCTCATCTAAAATATTTTATAGCCTCTCTGAAGAAATTAAATTAATTAAAACAGAGCTGTGTGCCCTCAAAAGTAAATACATTATTGTGCATTTAAAAGTTTTCATGTAGATTCTTCTTCAGTTTAGTAGGTGGTAAGGTTTGTGTCTGGATGTCCCCCTAAAGCCTCATGCAGTCATGCCCTTTTCAGAGGTGACTAAATTTAGAGTTTGTGATTAGTCTATTGTCTAGTGTTGCGATTGAGAGCATGAGTGCTACACCCACCCTAGGGCAGGTACCCTGCATACAATATGAAGGTGGAAAAGAAGTTTGATCACCCCCTTTGGCTCTTGCTGTATTACTGTTTTTTGCTGCCATGAACTGTTGCCTTTCTGCCATGTGCCATGCTGCCTTGGAGCCAGGTGATTACGGACTAAATCTTGCACAAACTATGAGCTAAATAAACATTTCCTCCCTTAACTTGGGGTTTCAGGTATTTTGTCCCAGCAAGGAAAGAAAAGTAACTAAGACAGTAGGTTAGTAGATACGATAATGTTCTCAGATATCCTGGTCTTCTCTGTTTCTGGGTATAAGGAAGACTTGACTTCCCCAACCCTTGGAGTTAGTGATTGATGTTAATATAACTAGTTCTGGTAAATGAAGTGTGAGTTGTAAGCAGCAGTAATACAGTATTCAAATAGCCAGTTCTTCCCCTGTTGTGCAAGGAAATGGCATTTGGCAAAAAATGGCTATATGAAAAAGATACTCCAGTCTACGTGTATTAGACTTTGACTATGAGCAAGAAACGTGTTCTATCCTTTATGCAGTGAAATTTTGGTGCTCTTTGTTGCCAGTGTAACCTAGCACGTGCATTTCAGGGTAGCTCCTGGTCAGTCTCTGTATGCAAAACCTTCAAAACTACACATAATGCAAGTATCAGGTTTAATATTGTTCTTAAAAACAGTTGATGCTATGTTATGTATAACTTTTCCAGTAAAAATGTTATAAGCTGTTTAAATAAAAGGTATACATACTTTCACCTGCAGTAAAAAATAAATAAGTAAAAATATGCATAAAGACTACATAAGTGTTCATGATATGCTTCATCTACCTAATTTAAAAGTAGAACAATTCATGGACACATGCTTAAAATATTCAATGCAGCAAATCATAGTTTCTCTTTCTCCATCTCTTTAGAAGCCTACTAGAGGCAAACACTTTGGAGAAACTCAAGGACTGTAGATATAGAATCTATGCCTGTCAGGAGTGCAACAGTAAGATTTTCTTGACTGTGACAGACTTCTTTCTCTTTTGTGTAAAGTAGATGAACCTGGAATCTATAGAATAGCTCCACAGTGTCTCCAGAAATTCAAGTTCTATCTTTGCTCTACTTTCCTCAGTTTGTGATCTTCAGGATCACTTTATTGGTCTAAACTGGCTGCCGAGCTCCACCCATCCTGCACTAACACACAGGTCTGCAGGAAGAGAAAAAGTGAAAACCACAGAAGAGTATACTGTACGGCTGTCTACAAGCAGACTTCCTGGTTCTTCTGGGAAATTTCCCATTGCATTTTCTGTTATGTCTCATTAGCCACAACTTGATTTTACAAATTCAGTGACTTGTGAAAATGCTTTGGAAATACAGCCTTTTGGCTAAAATTAAGAAGCGGATGGAATTTAGGCAGCTATTGCAATCTTTGCCAAATCCCACGCCAATAATTCTATTGTAATTAGTACACTAATGTATATATAAATATTAACTCCTTAGAAATCTAACTTCTACCCTTCATACACATACCAACATTACTCTATGCAAAGCTATATGCATTCTCTTTTCTTGACCATTCAATTATTTTTTATTCTAGATCTTTTTAGCATTTACAACTCAAACCTCATGCAAAGCAAAATGTTATTTGGTACTCTTTTTCTCTATTTTTCTGATGATACTTTTCTTTGAATTTTAATTTACTGTCTTGCTACAATATCCTCTATCTCAATACTTGGTCTTTGATATAATTTTACATATTATACCATGCATGATCAGTTACATTTGAAACAATTATTACAGTAAAAGACATATTACCATTAACTGCCCTCAAAAGTATTCCTCCTCACTTCAATCACATTTATCCCATAGTTCTTGCCACTTTCTGAGCCAGTTCTAAAAGATCTCCTTCATGGGAGTCTTTTGAGGTGTGATAAAAAATGTGGTGAATGCTGTTTCCTAGTATCATCTGATGGAAGGCACACTTGTAAAAACATTACAGTGTGTCATCATCCACTTCTTTCACTGGCTCTGGCCTTGTGTGATGGCTGGCTCTTCCTCAAATACAGAATGAATACTACATTTTTTAATCCATTAAGGATATAGAGGCAGTCACAACATTGTAACTAAAAGCACCCACAAAAGACAACTTTCCAGAACCCCTTCAGAATCTGGTAAGAATGATGGGATAAATGTGTTGGAGCTGAGGGGGAGCATTTTGAGAAGAATTAATGGCAATGTATCTTTTACTGTAATCTTTTTATTTAAATATATACTATCATTTTCAACCATACCTCATATACACAATTGAGTTTTTAATTATTACTGAAAAGGTGAATTTATCTTCCATTGTCAAAAGTGATCTACAAATACATGACTATTGCTTAGACAGAATAGAATCATTGATTTCAAATGTATTAATATCACATATCAGAACATAATTTTGTTTCTTGTGTTAACAGTCTATGTCAAAATAGAAAAGAATGTTGTCAAGAATATAGAGAAAAGGAAATATTACACACCCTCAAGGGAAACATAAACTAATACAACCATTATGGAAAACAGTTTGGAGTTTCCTTACAAATTTTAAAAGGGACTGTCATGTGTTCCAGGAATCTTAGTATTAGCCATGTACACAAAACAAATGAAATCATTGTCAAAGATTCTTATATCCTTTACAGCACTATTCATAATAGTCAAAAAATGAAAACAAGTGAAAGGTCAAAACAGCTGATGAATGGGAAAAGAAAATGTGGTACATACATACCAAGGAATATTATTCACCCATAAAGAGTATAATTCCTCATTTATGAAAACATGAATAGAAGTGGAGATCTTTATGTGAAATAAACTAAGCCAGACACACACACACACAGACACACACACATACACACACACACAAAATAAACAAAGAAGAAAACAGTACTACATGATTTCACTCATACATAGGTCTAAAAAGTAGTTCTTGTCAAACTGAGGGTAAAACGATGGTTACTAGAGCTAGAATAGGGAAAGTTTGATCACCGAGTACTGAATTACAGTTAGTTGGTGAGCTTTTGCACATCAGGGTAACTATTCATAGCAGCCACACTTTATGTATTTTAAAAGCTTGACAAGGTTTTGAAAGTTTCACTATAGAGAAGTTATAAGATTGTTTGAGGAGAAAGATCTATTCTACCTGATTTAAACATTACACAATATATAAATATATCCAAATATCACATATACCCTATCAATATGCATAATTTTATGCGTTAATTAAAAATAAATTTAATCTAAAATGTTCAAAAATTCAGTTAAAGCAGAAATTGCTTGTATTAACAACCCTTGAAAAATAATGTCTTCCAAATTTAACTTGTTATGTATAAAAAAATAGAAGATGATAGGCCATTTAGAGTTTAAGTCAGTGTTGTGTTTACCCTATAATATTTTGTGCGATTAGATTATAAATTATCAGAAGAATTGGGATTCATGTTTTTGAAATTTGCCACGGATCAAGACATTAACTAATATTTTGTTGTACATTTTACATGTAAGTTCCTAAAAGCTATACCTTTTTTTAACTTTACATTTTTCCTTTTATTATTATTGTCTACAAATTTTACAAATTATTGGGGTGTAATGTATGTATTTGATCATATCCATCCTTTCTATTAGGTTGCAAACATTTTAACTTTAAATGTATTGCTTACTTTTTTCTAAAAAGCAGATACATTCCTTTCATATGTCAAGTATGTGAGAAAAGTATAGACATATTTACATACTCACATTTCTTTGACATTACTGAAGTGAAAGTATACCAGTAATAGAGTTATATGGGAAAATGAACCTTGGAAATTATATGCAAGATCCTCTTAAAAAATGTTCCAGGAGGCTCATTCATTGTTCACACTGAAGTGTGACAAGGATTTAAGATTAACAAAATTCTTCAGAATAGATTTAAGTAGCAAATGAAACATATATATATATATATTTCTTTTTAGTGTCCCTGGTCAAATAGTATTTTCATATTTATCAGTTAATTTTATACTGTATAAAAGATCTCTAACCTAGAAAAAATTAATTTCTGTCCTAGTAAAATAAATTGCCATAACACTTACTTGGGAGTCATCTTACTTTTATGAAGTGAGAAAAATATCTTGTATCTTGCATCCCTTATGAACTGTTGCTACTCATGTCTATCCAACAATCAGGAAGCAAGAGTTGTAGGCATGATATTTTCCTGGCAATACTGTGTCCTGTTCTCAAAATTACTCCATAGAATATTTTTTTCTCAGGGTCTATAAGGAAACAGGTTAGCTAAAGTGATCTAAAGTTAAATCTCAGAACTAAAAGAGTGGACAATAAAGCAATGGTTATTATTTTAATGGTCATTGCTTTTACCAGAAGATGAAAGATAACAAGAGAGTGCCTTCAACTAACCAACTCTGGGCCTTCTAGAGAACTCTAACAAATCTTAAACTAGCTCAGAGATTCAGATCTAAAAAAAAAAAAAAAAAAAAAAAAAAAAAAAAAAAAAAAAAAAAAAAAAAAAAAAAAAAAAAAAAAAAAAAAAAAAAAAAAAAAAAAAAAAAAAAAAAAAAAAAAAAAAAAAAAAAAAAAAAAAAAAAAAAAAAAAAAAAAAAAAAACCTGGTACCCTGAGTATTTGCCACAACCCTAAGTGAAAATGATTGCAAGTGAATTGATGAAGCATTTACTTGGAGCAAGTGCCTAAAGTAGAATTGATCAATAAAAAGATAACTATCTTCTGGAAAACAGGAGGAGATTGAAAGGAAAATGTAAGAGTTTTCATTGTTCACAGGAAAATATTTATGCATCTTGACTGGAAATGTATTTCATCGAAATTTTTAACTACATTCAACAGTCTATATTTTGAATGTTTCTAATGAAAAAAAGTTCATGGAAGATAAATCCAGATACCATCATAGAAACATGAGGCCTTTGGGTGTGACATATGCTTGTATTCTCAGCACTCCACTCAGGAAGATGAGACAGGAAGGATCACAAGTTTGAGGACAGCGTCAACTATACAGCAAGAACTTGTCTAAACAAAAATGGAAGAAGAAAGGAAAAAAAAAGAAAGAAAAATGAGGTCTTGGGATGGAAATGTAGCTCAGTGGGACAGTACATGCCTGATATATGCAAGATCCTGGGTTTGATTCCCCAGCACTACCAAAAAAAAAAAGAGTACATTATACTATTTGGAAACCCCAAATGATACATTAGTTAGACTCAAATACCATATATTATAGAATTTTCTGCTCTGTTAATAATAAAAGAAAGTGCATATGAACTTTTGTAATACATGTATGTTCTGATCTTCCTTTCTAAACATTTATGCTGCTTCTGCATGTACCAATTGTATTAATCTTATCTAGAGGAACAGAATAGATAGAAAATACATGTATAATTACACAACGATATTTATTAGGTAGCTTACAAGATCAAAGATGGGAGGGTCTACAATGGTTGTCTGTATGCTGCAGAGTTGTAGGATCCAGCAGATGCTCAGTCCAGGAAGATGGACAATTTAGTAAGTTGGCATATCATTAATCATGATATGTCACCTTGCATGGAGAAAGGAAATGCCTAGCAAGTTAATAATACAGTTCTGGGTCTATCTGTGGATGTCTATATGTAGGCTGGGCTGCCAAAAGGCTTGTAGCCTAGATGGAATAAAAGAGAGAAATAAAAGGAAGTGTGACTCTTTCTGAAGAGTGCTGGTCTCCTTGAGAGGGTGTATCCTTTACTGTTGTGTCCTTTGGATATCCATTGCTAGGGCTCCAGTTTCTTTGGCCTTCCGTTCAGACCCACATGGGTAACTGTCCTGTGAACTTTCAAGCCCTTGGCTTCAGATCAATGCTGCATTCTTGGTCCCTCTTGTTGTGTGGCTTCCATCTTCCTGGTCTGTGAAATATTCAGAACCATTCTAGGCTTGTAATTATCTCTGTATACACAAGAACCAGTATTACACTTTTCATAGTCATGCATGTGTAAAGTTTTTTCTTGGTATTTTACAGGAACAGAATCAAGTCATGCTCACCTCTGACTCTTAGTTTTTCATTTAGTAAGTGAATAAGATCTTTTTTTTTTTTTTTTTTTTTTTTTTTTTTGCGGCACCGGGCATTGAACTCACAACCTCATGCCTGCCATACCAGGCACCTAAGGCACTGAGCCAAACTCCCAGCCCTGGTTTTTTTTAGGCAGGGTCGCACTATATAGCCCAGGCCGGGCTTGCACTCGCGTTGTAGCCCAAGCCAGCCTCGAACTCACAACGCTCCGCCTACCTCAGCCTCCCGAGTGCTGGGATTAAAGGCATGCGCCACCACGCCCGGCTGTGAATAAGATCTTTTGAGAATTCTTCCACATCAAGTATTCTAACTTATTCTTTTTAATGACTGAATGTTGTGCTCATGGTCTTGCTTTCAACTGATATATAAAGTGATAATTACTCTCCAACTCCTCCAAGCCCTGTAAAGTGAATAATTCCTTTCCAGCTCCTCCAGGCCCTAGAGAAACTATTCATGCCATATGTGATTTGGCCATGATTGCTTTGTCTTTTGCCCGCATTCCTGGCCTTCCTGTCCACACTCCTTTTGGCTCCACGAGATTTTCAGTGAGTTATCTTGACTATTTGAACCTCTGAACTGCAATTATCAAAGCATATCTGTAAAACTCTAGTCAAGCAACAATAACAAAGAATAAATGGGGAGACAAAATGTGACGATGATAACAGCTAATACAGGTAGCGAACTCACCATTGTCAAGACCATGCAAAGTTGTAGTGGACACTGTTGGTGCTCTACGATGACAGCCTCAGATCGCTGATGCCCCACACTTTATCCATCCCAACTACCCACACCTGTAACTTCCTCTGGAGGACTTCCTTTGAACACCAGGAGCTGGTTTGTCTTGAGAGCCAGAAGTACCTGGGTGTTCATGTCCTTTCACAGCAAAGTAAAAACCAGCATCCAACAGTGCATGACTGTGAAACCCTAGCACCTGTTCCACAATCAGTATGATTCTAAGGTATTATTTAGACCCTGGTTTGACTCATGAGTTCAAGTGGAAGGTACATTCAGTGGGACTTCACAGGAAGTTGTTTGACTTCTTTACTGAATTCCTTGTTGGTTTCTCCGAGAATAACTTCCTCAACATTACTTGCATGCAAATACACTATAAAACCAAAGCATTTCATGCTTTGAAAAAAATACCATAAATACACCATAGAACCAAATATCTTTATTTTGTCTTTGATTTTTTTACTATCACCCTACAAATAATTCCACTCTAATTATTTAGGAAATGATTCATTACTGAAGTGCCTCTATCTCTGTCAGCTCAATCAGTTAGTAACAGCAGCAGCTTCAAAAGAAAAGATGAGCATGTTAGGATTTAAATTCATTCCTTTTTTTGCCCAGTCCACTGGAGAGGATGCCTGCCAAAATCGTTCAAGTCTAAAGTAATTATTGAGGAAAAACTGCAATGTTGAGAAAATAATAGTTTTGTGGCAAATTATGAACTCTAAATCCACGATCACTTCTCTTTTCTGACCACATTTTATGGTCACTTCCAGAGCTTTACTCTCCCACAACGGCAGAATCTTCTCCCTCTTGAAAGCCAATGCATCTCCTTGGTAACACCCTTCCTCAACTACATCAGTACCATCAGCTGATCTGACATCTAAAGGCCATATATTGTAAGTGAGTCTTTTTCTCCTGTTCCCTTTCACAGCTCTGGTGAATTCAAAACAGAAGACACCCTAGCCTCACCATGCCCAATATAAACCACTTTTGTATAAATTCTATCTGACCCTCTTACAAGTCCTATCACACCTTGGACTTCTCATCAAGTCTAATCCATAGAAAAGCCTTGTAATTCCAAAAGCTAGTGCTCAAAAATCATCTTTCTTTTCCTTCTTTCAACTCTTTGCTCATAGATAACCTATTTTTGACCCTCGGCCTTCAGTTTATCAGGGAAATGATGACACTTTCTTCCAGGTTTATCCTGGACCTCAAAATAAGTATCAGTTATCCTTTCCAAACTCTCATTGTTTCCAATTGCCTGGATCAGCAGCCAGGCTCCAAAACCTGGAAAACTCTACCAATTTTTTTTTTCCTATTTCAATACTACTGAGTACAAGAGGAATCAGTTTATGCAACAACCTGATTTCAGACTATAACCTTTTTATAACATTTAATCAAAGACACTCATCACAATGCCTACCTCATGTTATTTATAACAATAGCAACATTAAGAACTATGACAATCACATATTAAAGTTTGTTGTTTAAAGTTTATTAGGCCCTCTACTGTTTAAATTATTATTTTAGTTAATCCTCTCAACAACTCTATGTGACAGATAATATTTCTATGCTCTTGGTAAAAAGAGGCAAAATAACCACTAAGAAGTCAACACCATTCAATAAATACAGTATTTGCTTAAAAAGTAATGTATGTTGGTAATTAAGGTCAGATTTTTTAAAGCAGATTTTATTTTTCAAGGAGTTTTAGATTTGTGGCAAAATTGGGCATCTAGTAAAAAGATTGTCTGCATGTTGCTTGCCTCAAACATGCACAGTCTCTCCTAATATCAGTATGCTTGCTATATTTGGTGTGACCTACATTGACCCATCATTATCAGCCAGAGTCCATAGCTTAAGCCAGGGATCATGCTTGCTATTGTATTCTCTATGAGCTTAAGCAAAAAAATATAGAACAATGCAGAGTAGTTTCATTGCCTAAATAATCTACCCGCTGCCTATTCAGCCCTTCTTTTTTCTTTCCTTTGGCCTCCACTCATCTTTTTATTATATCTATAGTTTTTCCTTTACCAGAACGTCCTACAATTGGAATCATACACATGTAGCCTTTTCAGATTAGCTTCTTCAACTTGGTAATATAAATTAATGTTTACCCCATGTTTTTTCATGGCTTGATAGCTTATCCCTTTCTAGCACTGAGTAACTTTTCATGTCAAGCAGTACCACAGTTTATCAATTCATATACTGAAGGGCTTCTTAGTTCTAAGTTTTTGTTTCAAAGTGGCACTAATTCCTATGTTCTTAAATCCCAATATCAACGATATCTATGGGAAACAAGTTCACATTCTAAATTGACTCAAATTGATACGATTTGTTAATATTTTACTAAGATATAACAATAAAATATGTGACTTTAAAGTTCATTGTATAGCAACAGCAATAATTACACCTTTGAAATGTAAGTAGTTTTTACACTTGGTTTTGCAGTTCCTAAAATATTTGAATCTATCCCCAAAGAGTAACCAAGACCACTGGTATTTCAGACTCTCACTAATATAGTAAGATACAAATTTGGAAACAACCAGACTTTGGGAAACTACTATGTGTCTCAGTTTTCTCCTATGTAAAATAGGGATAAAAATTCTTCATACAAGTACTTTAAGAAGTAAATGATAAGATTGTTTAAAACAGTGCTAAAACATTGCTGAAAAAAAACAATAAGAAGCAATAAACTCTGAACCTAATAAAGGAAAATACTTCCAAAGAGAAATTTCAAAATGTCTCAATTCCTTTTCCATATTTTGCAATTTCCATGTGAAGTTTTAGATGAAATTCTGAATATGAGCTAATATATGGAAAAGACCTAGCCACTAGGAACTTCTAAAAATTTTATAATTAGTATATTGCAGACTCTAGGATAGTGAAAAGTAATGATCTCCCACCACATCTCCTTTAATTTGCCAGAGGAACTCCCTCTGCCTCTTTTGCCTCCCTTCCCCATAGTTACCTCTTACATTTGGCCCTCCATGGCCTTATTTCCACATTTGTGGCTTCAGCCAACCACAGAAGGCAAGTTGTTTTGTTTTGTTTTGTTTTATAGTGCTAGGGTTTGAACCCAGGGCCTTTGCACTGAGTGATATCCTCAAGTCCTTTTTATTTTTAATTTTAAAGCAGTCTCACTAAGTTGCCAAGGCTGGTCTTGAACTTGCCATCCTTCTACCTCAGCCACATGTACCTTCCACATTCTCCTACCTTCTACCACAGTGCTTGCATTACAAGCATGCACCACCAACTTCCTGTGAGTTGGCACCATGTGTAGGCCATGGGGTGGAGAACCAGACACCAGACATTTACTGTGAGTCAGTGCCATGCATGGACTGCAGGGAGGAGAACCACATGTCGGCCCCTTCCAGCACACAGGCTGGGAGACAAGAAGAGCCAATCCCCCCCAACCCCCATAAGCAACCGGCTGATTCAAAGAAACACAGGCTGAGATGATAGCTATTAAAGTAAAATCAACTTAATGTTTATAGTGTTTAGTGTTTCACTGACAGTGCAGGCCTAAAGCCAGTAGTCTAATCATCTATTTAGAGGATAACACTACACAGTATAGCATCTATGGGGGATCTCCTTCTGAAGATGGTAGCCATTTTTAATTCCCTATTATCTTGTTTTAAAGTCCTGTATTGTTTTCATTGTTTCATTTGACTTGGTTTTATTCTGTTTTGTCTTGTTTGATTTTATCTTGTTTGATGGCATGGGCAGCTATTTCAAAAATAACAAGATATATTATGGTAGCCATTTTGGTACCATATGGTAGCCATTTATTATTATCTTGCTTTAAAGTCCTGTATTGCATTCATCATTCTGTTTTTAATGATTCTAGTCTGTTCTGTTTTGTTTGATTTTACTATGTCTGATGGTGTGGGCAGCTATTTTGAAGACAACAAGGGGCATTATGGTAGCCATTGCTGATTTCCTATTTTGTTTTGAAATCTTTGTTTTGAAACATTGTTTTGTTTTAATTGGCTGTATTGTGTTTTATTTTGCTTGGTTTTGTTCTCTTTAAAAAAATAATTAAATAAAATAAAACAAAATAACCACTCCTGGTTCAAAAATAAGTTTTTACAAAAAAAATTATACCTGTGCAGGCTTTTTTCTTGTTATCATTCCCTAAATGATATACTATAACAAGCATTACACAGCATTTACACTGTATTAGATATTATAAGTAAGCTAGAGATGATTTAAAGCCTACAGAAGGATACGCATAGGCCACATGCAACTACCCATTTTACATGAGGGATGCAAGCATTTACATATTTTGGTGACTGCACAGTGCTGGAACCAATCTCCTGCATCTAACAAGGGGTGATTGCATTTTCAGCTATAAAACAGCACATAACATGATACCTGAATTTTGCACATAATAATTATTTGTGTATTTTATCCACCAAAATATGCAGTTATTAAGAAACATGAAGATAAATTTCCCAGAAACCATTTAACCAATTCTTGAAAGCAGTTTCTGGAAGGTCCAAAGTGACAATTTGGGGCAAGATTACAGAGCAGAGCTGCCAAATGGGACCACAAGGATGCAGGCTTCATAAATGGCTATCTGTGTAGGAAGAAAAACTTGATCGGACGGGTAAGTCCAGAAGAATAAGGTTGTCATGAAATAAACTCTGCAGAGAAAGCACAGGGAAATGAAGTTCCAGGATATTCAAAAGCAGAGATAAAAAAAAGATGTGCTATTACTAAGCATTGATACTGCTAACTACAGTTATATAATTAGCTTACAATATTTAGAATCAAACTATCCTAAGCTTCATGAACTTAGTAACAATCAAAATATTGAAATAAAATATTTTCAAGCTTATCTGAATAAAAATAGAAATTCTGTGATACAAGGCAAAAGAAATTTAAGGGATCAAAATGTGCATAAACATGCTCATTTCATAGTGGAGTGTCAAAAACTGTTTTTTGTTACTAACAAAAGTGCAGAAAAACTGATAGGATATTATTGCAAGACAAAAATAATCAATAAAAACATTCTGAATATAATAACGTATGTATAGAATATGGAATTCAGCAGGTGAAATAGTAGAAAGAATAAACTAATCATTTAGTACAATAAAAAATCAATAGGTTATTTCTGACACAATTTTTTAATGTAATCAGAGAAATGTTTGCAATTTTACATTCCTTTTCCTGTTTTGAACCTCATCCTCGATGACACCTGGTACTTGCAGATTTTTTTGGGGGGGTGGGCTTTCTAGGATCTCCAAGATAAACCCATTATGCTCTATGCTCTAGTGCACTTGGGAGATACTCTGGGCAGTGGCTACCTCTGTTTTATTGTACTGTCTCCATTATGATTCCTGCCTGTGTTTGTGGAAAATGTTTCCTCATCTGCTTTTTGAGGGACAATATACAGAAGATTACCTTTATCAATTTAAAATGCAGAAAATTATTTTAATTCTAATAACTGCATACACTGTGAGTCTACCACCAGGATCAAAATATATGTTTAAACACCTTGAAAAGATTCCTCAGGCCTCTTTTCAGTCCTTCTGTCCTCTTGTATTTGGACCCAGGCAACCACTGATATGCTTTTATATTAGTTGTCATTTTATGTAAGTGTTAGACAAAATGTACTCATTTTTCCCTGGCTTCTTTAACTCAGCATATCAATTTTGAGATTCCCCCATGTTGTACGTGTATGTTTGCCGCTTTATACTGAGTACCATTCACTTGTGAGTGACTTATCTTTTTTGTCCATTTATCTATAGATAGACGTTTGACTTGTTTCTAGTTTGGGACTATTTTGAATAAAAGAATTGGACATTCATGTACATGGATTTTTAAGATATATTTTATTGCTTATTAGTAAATAATTAGAAAACAAATGGTGGTGCTATATGATTATATTAATTGTGTGTATGCATGTGCATGTGTGTGTGGTCCTGGGGATCTATTCCCTGAGATTTGGGCTACTGAAATATCTTCTTTTGTGAAGTGTTTTTTTTTAATTTAAAAAAATTAACCTCCTAAATTTGCATTGTGAGTGAACTATATTAAGTCTGAATATAAATATTCTGTCATATCTATGTTTTATTGGTATTAGCTTCTACTTTGTGCCTTGACTTCTTTCTTAATAGTGTTTTATGAGTCAAATAGTATTGCCCACTGTTTGATAAAGCACAGTTTAATGATTTTCTTCCACGACAGTTCATAATTTTTCAAATGATCTAAAAAAGTTTTGCTTAATATAAATTGGCTAAGATTTTCTCCTATTTTTATTCCAGATTTTTATAGTTTTGATTTTGCTTTTACTGTGATGTATTTCACATTAATATTTTTATGTCTGTGAAGGATAGCTATTTGTTAATTTCCATGTGAAGAGCATGGTATTTCATAGACTTTTATTTCTTCTATGGATTACCTTATCATCTTCAAAACTAAATTGAAAAGTGTGAGCCTATTTCTAGACTCTCTGCAGTATTCTTATGATTTTTATGGCTATTCTTTCACCAATACCACATTGCTTTTGTTAAAATAACTTCAGCATAAGTTTTGAAATCAAGAATTGTATCTCCCTAAATATGTTCATTTTAAAATTAGGTTTACCCTTCCACATAAATTTTGGAACTAATTTTGCCAGTTTCTCAAAGTAGTCTCACTTGAATTTTGACTTGAATTATATTGAATCTATGTATAAATTTTGGAATAACTGACATCTTAATTTTACTTAGTCTTCAAACACATGTCTTTCCAGGATATTTTGGATCTTCTTAAAATTTCTATAAATGATATTCTATGATTTTCAGAGCAGATGTTTTGCATATCTTTTGTCAGATTAATTCCAAAGTACCTTGTGTTTTTTGGTGTTTCTGGATATGACTGTTTAAAACTTCATTTACCAATCAACTGCTGATAGTATATATGTAACATTGCTATAATTAAGGTTTTTTTATTTTTATTTTAAAGATAATAAAACCTAACAAAATAAAACAGAATAAAGTCAACCAAAATGGAACAGTGAAAGTGGTACATTAAATAAAACAAAACAATAAATTGGAACAAAAACAATGCAGTGAGAACAATACTGGATTTCAAAAACAAGACAGAAGGAAATCCCCCATATTTGCTATCTAGCATACTGCTATCCTCCTAGTAGATGTTCAGACTACTGGTCATAGGCCTGCAAACACAATCAAACAGTGGAAGCTTTTAGTTGTTTTACCTCAGTTGCTATTAACTCAGCCTGTTTTCCAAACTAGCTGGTAGTTTATGGGGGGGGGGGGGAATGTCTTGATTCTCAGCCCGCATGCCAGCCAGGTCATGGGAGGAGCAGACTGGCTTTTCTCTTCCTGGATCCCACATGACTTGTGTGACTTACAGGAAGGGCGAACTGGCTTCTCTCTTACTGGGCCCTGCATGGTTTGCCTACTGTTGTGCTTTGTTTAAATGACTCCCCAAAACCTCACGTGGTCATGGGAGGTGGGCCTTTCTAGGGCAGCTGAGTCTAGCATTTGTGATTGGTTTGTTGACTAGCCCTGGATTGGTGGCATGAGTGCTGCACCTGCCCAGGGGCGGGTAACTCTCATACAGTGTGGGGGAGGGAAGGAGATGTGCTTTTCCCTTTTTTGCCCTTTTGGCTATTGCCACTTGCAGCCACCATGAACAGCTGCCCCTCAGCCATGCTACCCTGCCTTGGAACCAGCTGAGTATGGACTGAAACCACCAAAAATTGTAAGCTAAGTAAAACTTTCCTTCCCTAATTTTGGGTGTCAGGTATTTTGTCTCAGCAACCTGAGAAAAATAACCTAAACAGAATTTGGTACCAGTGGAGTGAGGTCATTGTTGTGACCATACCTGACCATGTGGTTTAAGGGAGCCTTTGGGAATGGCCTGTGGGAAGAGTTTGGAAAGGTTCACAGATGTCACCTGAAAAAGTAGAGCTGGAACGCCTTAGGCTGTTCTGCATGGGAGAGTCTGGTCAGAGCTCAGGAAACCAGAAGTCTGATAAAAAGCCTGCTAGTAAAGACCAGCTCTGGGAGGTTTCTGCTGGGAAGAAAGAGTGAACCAGGTTGGACTTCAGATGATGTGTATTATGGCTTGGCAGAAAGCTTGCCTGTATTTTGCTCATGTCCAGAGACTTTGCCTGAGACTCAGATTGAGGGCAGTGGACTAGTTCATCTGGCAGAAGAAATTTCAAGATAGTCTAATGTTGAGGTGGTGGCATGGCTAATGTTGGGGGCTTTTAGCTGGATTTATGTTGCAAATCAAGAATGCAGAGCACAAAAGGATGATTTAAAATATTGTGAGTTTGACTAGAAAGGAAGCTCCAATAAAGCTGTGGACTGCATAGATAGAGCTGAGGAGATCATGATTGTGGAAAAGAAACAGGAGAATAGAAAAGATGGCCTGCAGGTATCATGGGAAGAGACAATGGATCTCCACCCTTTGTAGCCTCAAAACTGCAAAAGTGAAAGACTTTGCTTGGAGGAGAAAGTTGCAGAGCACCATGCTCCTGAATGGTGGCAGAGGCCACACAAGATTCCAAAATTATGGCAGCCACACCAGGTTCCAGAATGGTGGTGGCATAGAGAATCTGCTCCTCATAATCAAATTCAGGGTGCTCGGCAACCCAGGCACTCAACCCCTACAGCCAAGAAAGAGGAAAATCTGGCTATGGCTCTGGCAGATCTCAGCATCATCCACATGGTATTTGTTTTAGGTGCATAAAGAATGCAAGAGCTCTGAGGTTAAAAAATGTTTCCACCCTTATTTCAGAAGGCCTGGGAGGCCAGGCAGTGTGCCCCTGAGAGGGAAGTGTGTGAAGCTAAGAGGGTGAATCCAAAGGTGCAATGGAGAACCCAGAAGTTTGGAAAAGCCAGGAGTGTGGATTATTTAAGGAAAGCTACAAGAATTGAGCAGAGTGAGCCTAAGGAAGAAGCCCTGGGAGCTATAACCACTGAAAGTGCCATGGAGGTGGAGTCGATCAAGCCTTTTGGAGCTCACAACCAGATTGCTTCAGATGCTGAGCATGAAACTCCAGGATTTAATGTTTGCCCTGCTGGATTTTGGACTTGTTTTGGTTCCGATCCTTTGTATCCCCCTGTTTGTACCCTTTGGAATGGTAATGTTTATCTTATGCCATTGAATGTTGGAAGTGTTTAACTTTGTTTTCATTCATGCAGGGGGTTACAGCTAAGAGTTTGCCTTATATCTCAGCAGAGACTTGGGATTTGAACTTTTCAGCAGTGCTGAAACTGTTAGAAATTTGGCAACTCTTGGAGATGGACTAAATGTCTTTTGCATAAAGGATGTGCATGAGTCTTTGGGAGCCCAGGGTAGAATGCTGTGGTTTAAATGTTACCCCAAAGCCTCATGAGGTCATGGGAGATGGGCCTTTCTAGAGTGACTGAGTCTAGTGTTTGTGATTGGTTCATTTTCTAGCACTGGGATTGGTGGCCTGAGTGCTGCACCCACCTAAGGGCAGGTAACTCACGTGCAGCATGGGGGAGGGAAGGAGGCATACTTTTCCCCTTTGGTCCTTTTGGCTCTTTTTTCTTGTGGTAGCCATGAATCGTTGTCCCTTAGTCATGCCATCCTACCTGGGAGCCAACTGAGTATGGACTGAAACCTTCAAAACCTGTAAGCTAAATAAACCTTTCCTTCCCTAATTTTGGGTGTCAGGTACTTTGTCTCAGCAACCAGAGAAAAGTAACCAAGACACCTACAATTAATGTTATTAACCTCCTATTCTGCAACTTGACAAAATATACTAGTTGATTTTCACACTCCTGTAGATTTTCTAATAGATGTTTCATCTGCAAATGCAGACAACTTTACCCCTTTCTTTCAATACTTATGAATTTTTGTTGTTGCAGTGTTTTCATTTGTTGTAGAGTTTATTATTGTTGTTTGCTTGCTTAATTGCTTTTCTGCCACATCTATGACATACAATGTTGAATTAAAGCAGTAAAGGCAAACATTTTTGCCATTTCCCAGTCTTAGGAGATAGTGCTCAGACTTTAAGAAAGTATGATGAAGCCGGGCATGGTGGTGCACGCCTTTAATCCCAGCATTCGGGAGGCTGAGGTAGGAGTAGTGTTGTAAGTTTGAGGCCGATTTGGGCTACAAAGTGAGTGCAAGGCTGGCCTGAACTACATAATGCGACCTTGTCTCAACAAAACTAGGGCTGGGAGTTTGGCTCAGTGGCTTAAGCACCTGCCTGGAAGGCATGAGGTTGTGAGTTCAATCCCTGGTGTCACAAAAGAAAAGAAAGTATGATGATGTTAGGCATAGACTTTTTTATAGGTGCCAGTTAGCAAACATAAGTTCCTTTCTATTTCGCTTTTTCTGAGATTTTTTTTAAATCATGAATGAATGTTCCACTTTGTCAAAATCTTATTTCTGATTCCTCTGAAAAGATAGGTTTTTCTCTTTTATTCTGTTACTATAGTAAATTACATTGATTACTTTGGGGATGTTACTATAACTTTTGCATTCATGAGATAAATCTCATCTGATTTACTGTTATCCTTTTTAAATATTTCAGGATTCAGTTGCTTATGATTTGGTAAGGATTTTAACACCTATGTTGATGGGAATATTGGATTTTGTGGTTTTGATTTTTATTTCTTTTCTGGTTTTGCTATGGGAATTAGGCTGAATTCATGAAGTCAGTTAGAAATGTTTCCTTATCTCCTATTTACTGAAATACTATTTATTTACATAAAATTTATTTTTTATTTATTTACATTGTTATCACTGGTCATTAGAGAATTATGAAAAGAGAAGTAAAATCCTAATCTTGCTCCAGAAAGAATGGCTACCATCAAGAAATCAATTAGTAACAAATGCTGGTGAGATCACAGGGGGAAAGGAACCCTTCTATGTTATTGGTGGAAATGTAAACTAATACAATCATTATGGAAATCAGTATGAATATTCTTCAAAAAATTTAAAAAATAGAAATTATATTCATTCTAACTGTTCCACTGCTAGGTATCTTTCCAGAAGAGTTAAAAATATCATACTACAAGCCGGGCGTGGTGGCGCACGCCTTTAATCCCAGCACTTGGGAGGCTGAGGTAGGAGGAGCGTTGTAAGTTCGAGGCTGGCTTGGGCTACAAGGCGAGCGCAAGGCCGGCCTGAGCTACACAGTGCTACCCTGCCTCAAAAAACCAGGGCCGAGAGTTTAGCTCAGTGACTTAAGCGCCTGTGTGGCAGGTGCGAGGTTGTGAGTTCAATCCCTGGTGCCGCAAAAAATAAATATATATATATATACATACTACAGTGATACATGCATACCACTGTTTATAGCAGCACAATTCATAATAGGTAGATCTCGGAAGTGGCCTATGTGACTATCAAAAGATGAGTAGATAAAGAAAGTATGGTATTTATATACAATAGACTACTATTCCTCCATAAAGAAATTATTGTAGAATAAAGGATGAACAGAGTCATTTGCAGGAAAATGGATGTATTTGAAACCATAATTTTAAGTAAAATAAATCAGACACACAATCTTATATCACAGTTTTTCATATATGAGAAACTCAAAATATAAATAAAAACCAAAATAAAGGATAGATTTAAAAAATAGGGAGATAGATCTTTTGCAAAAATGAAATAGATCAATAGATGGAAGGTGTGGGGAAAGGGAAGAGAAAGGCTAAACAAAAGAATTAAGATGTGTTATATACATGTATCAACTTCACACAAGGAATGTAATTATTATGCACTGTAAACTTATACTAATAAAAAACTTGGAATAAAATAAATAAATTTATTTTTAAATTTATATTTCTTGTTTTTAAAAATATTTATTAAAATTTATAAGTGAAGCCATATGGAATCAGAGTTTTCCTGGTAAGAAAGTATTTAGTAACTAATTAAATTTCATTCATTGCTATAACTTTTCATGATTTCTATTTGTTTTTTTTAGTGAATTATGGCAATTAATGTCTTTCAAGGAAAGTGTCCTTTTATCTAAATTATCTAGTTTGTCAGATGGGTTCCTAATAGTCTACTACTCTCCATTTAATATTTGTATTATTTATATGGAAAATTCATCATGTTTTTCTTTTCAAATCTACTTAGAATTTTATCACTTTTATTGATCTTTTTCAAAGAATCATTTTTTGACTATACTGCTCTATTTGTATCTGTTTTTATTTTGATGTCTGCACTTTATTACATACTAACTTCCTTCTGTTTACTTGGATTTCTGTTACTCTTTTTCCAGTTAGTAAGAATTAAATGTTAGTTTAGTGATTTCTAATACAAGCAATAAACTCTAAATTTTCCTTTAATAATCTGTTTGGTTGTCTCCAGAAATTTTAATTATCATTCAGGTCAAACTATAATTTCCCTTGAAATTCCATAAACCAGTAAATTGTTTAGAAGTACGCTAATTTCTAAATTCCTAGGATTTTAATAAACATCTATGTTTTCTGCAGTTGTTGAGTGCTCTGTAATAGTTAATTAGACTAAGAACACTATGTTGTTTAAATCCTCTGTATCCATTTTTTCTATCATTGCTGAGAACAAAATTTTTAATCTACTGTTGTTGAGAAACTGTCATTTTCCATAAATCCTGTGTGTTTTTGAGCATACAGGAATCCCTAAGCAGGGTTGTTAACTCATTTTAAAACATGAAAAGAGCCTTGAAAATTGAACCACGCATAGGAACCAGTACACAAATACTGGCTACTTCTTACCAAACACTCTTCAGTACTCAGTAAGCTAGCATGGTCTTTATTTTAGGCCTAGGAGGATATTATATTCAAATTTTAAGAGACTTTTAGCCAAACCCAGTAGCCCTTTACCTATACCTTATTCTAGTATATTTGTGCTGCATTTGACACTGCTGATTACCACTCCTTTCTTTAAAACTTCTCTTACCTGGGTTTCTGTGATGCATTTCCTCTGTTATTTTGCCTTTTCTTAATTTATTTATGCTCAAGCTATTTCACAATTACGTATGTTCTCCCATGATCCAGTGTTAATTCTTACTCTATTCTTACTCCCTTCATTATTTTATCCACCATTACCCTTTCAGTCACCATATCCAGGAATTGAGTACTCACATTTTTTCAACTCTGAACTTTCTGAATTTCAGATAGATATTGTTAACTGCCTGACAAATATTTCTTCAAGGTAATTCCAGAACTCCAAATTAAATATGCCTAAGTACAAATTTATTTTTCTTGCACCCCATGTTCAAGCTATTAAATGACTTGATATACACACACACACACACACACACACATATATATATATATATCATGCATATTAAATATATCATACATGTATGGTCTAACATGATCCCTCTCTCAGCACTCAAACTGAAAATGCTAACATTTTGAGAAAGCTATTGTTTCCTCAAATGACAGGATCAAATTTCCCTGCTGCCTATTGCTGGAAGCCATCAAATTAGGGACACAAGAGTTAGAGGGAAGTACTCAGGTTAATTTAGCTTATTCAAAGCCAGTCCTACAGAAGATAGAAGTGAATGGGTGTTGTGTTCCAAGTCTGTACCCCAGATGATCAAGAGGCTGAGTTGGGAAAATGGTAAATTCGAGGCCAGCCTAGGCAATTTACAGAGACCCTAATTCAAAATAAAAACTAACAGAACTGGGGAGATAGTTCAGTGGTATGGAGCATTCATCTAGTACTCATAAGCCCTCAAATTCAATCCCCAGAAACACACACACACACACACAAATGGGTAAGTGTTTAGTGAAAAAGAGTTACCAGGAGCAGGCAGGTTACATTGCTGACAGAGTCTTCCTCAGACTGGATTGTGTCGGGACCTCCTGTAGTTAGTTAACTAAAACTTAGGGAAGAGCATTTCATAGGCCATAATTTTCTAGGTGGTGCTTTTCTTCAGCAAAAGGGATTATTGGGGATGGAAAGGCAAAGGATCAGAACAATAGCATTAATAGAAAGATTAGTAAAGCAGACTCTAGAGATAGACTGGAGTTCAATGCCTGCTCTCTGAGACACATTTCTTCCATTTGTGATTAGCACATCAACAGCATCTAACTTCTAGCATTATTAGGAGTGTTAGTCTTAGGAGACTAGGACTATACTGCTATTAGTACACTACAAAGTTTGGCCAGCTTTGTTTCATCTAAATACTACCTTGCTTCCTACATCCATTCAGTGCCATCACCTGGTACTTTGAGCCCTGTATGTTAAAAACCTATTGTTACTGTCATCGCTATTACTTTATATTATGGTTTGTGTTTGAATGTCCCCGCAAAGCCTCATGCAGTCATGGGGTGTAGGCTTTTCAGAGGCAGTTGAATCTAGAGTTTGTGATTGATTCACGGTCTAACACTGGAATTAGGGGTGTGAGTGCTACACCCATCCTGGGGTGGCCTGTATAAAATATAAGAGACAGAAAGAGTCTTGCTCTCTCTATCCTTTGTGTCTTGTGGCTTTTGGTGTCTTTCACTGGCATGAACTGTTGCTCCTCTGCCATATGCCACCCTGCCTCAGAGCCAGCTGATTATGGACTGAAGCCACTACAAATTGTGAGCTAAATAAATCTTGCCTCCTTTAACTTTGGATATCAGGTATTTTGTCTCAGCAAATACCCTATAAAAAAATAACTAAGACACTTTAGTACTTGTTTTAAAATATGATCTCCAGTATACACTATTGCTAGAACACTCCTAACAAAGTCTTCTTTTCCTTCAATTTTAGGTATTATAAAAAATTGACATTCAAAATTAAAGAATATTTTAAAAATATTGTAGTCATATTGAGGTGATCTCATTTTGAGATTTCCAACAGTATTAGTATGCAGCAAAGTATTTTAAAAATAGTTTTTAAAATATCTATTTTTTTTAAAATGCATCAATAAGAGGATTTAAGATACTCCATGCTGTTTTGATAATATGATTTTCTAGTGGAATAATTAAATCTGCACTGGGATGTGATGTGAGACCCAATGGTTTTTGCAAGGATTATGAGTTTTGCAGATTAAAATAGGAATGACTCAGTAACCTTACTAATGAATTAAATACATATTTTACCATACAGTACCCAAAATGAATACAAATATCATTTAAGTAGGAAAAGATAGCAAGTTTTAACTTGCTCTTGTTCTGTACAAAAAAATATTCTTTGATTTAGCACTACTTTTTTAAAAAATGGGTTTGTTCACCTTTAATCCCAGCACTCAGGAGGCTGAGGTAGGACGAGTGTTGTGAGTTCAAGGCCAGCTTGGGCTACAACTCCAGCACAAGGCCGGCCTGAGCCACACAGTACGACCCTGCCTCAAAAAAACCAGAGCCAGGAGTTTGGCTCAGTGACTTAAGCGCCTGTCTGACAGGTGCGAGGTTGTGAGTTCAATCCCTGGTGCCAGGAAAAAAAAAAAAAAAAAAGGTTTGTTAAATAAAAACCAGTATCAACATATTTCCTTTACTTCATTATGGAAATATCTATATGCTTTTCCTGATCCCCCCAAAACAGTGATTCTCATTTTTACTGCACATTGAATATTTTTAAATTCCAATGTCCATGCCACACTCCACACTAATTAAATCAGAATTTCTGGGGCTGAAAGTGAGTGATATTTTTAAAAGTCCCGAGATGGTTTTAATGTCCAGCAGTAAATTGAGAACAGCTGCCTTTTTTACCACTTGGTGAATTGAGCCTCGGCAATTGGAAAACATCTTAGATGAGTCACAAAAAGTGATTACTGTAAGTATCAGAAAATAATAGCTGACCAGGTGGTTAATAAAGAAAAGAATCATTACTTAAGAGGGGTAAAAGAACTGACTTTATATAGATTCCTGTGGGTGAGGAAAGGGTTTGAAATCTATAGAACCTGTATTGAATCTCCATTTAACTGGATATGCAACAATAATTGCTTTAGTCATTTTCTCATCACTGAGACACAGAGCCCAACACCCACAACTTAAAGGAAGAAAGGTTTATTTTGACTCGTGTTTCAATTCACAGTCAGCTGACTCCTCAGCAGAATGGCAGAGGCACATGGCAGAGGAGAGCTGAGGAATGCTGCCCAGGACGTCGCAGTGGGGAGGAAGACAGCATCAAGGGAGGTTTGTGGATGGAAGACAAACCTTCCAGGTCACATCCACAAGGAAATAAAAATTTTTCCAACTATGTCCCACCTCCTAGCAGCAGTTCACCTTCCCAAGGTCCAGCCTACAATCACATAAGGCTTTAGGAGGTCACCTAAGTTTATACCTCTCCGAGCTTCATTATTGTGGCAAAAAATTATACAGTCAAATTTATTGTTTTCCCTTTTTTTTTTTTCTGTACTGGGGATCAAACTTACAACCTTGTGTCTGGCAGGCAGGTCTTACACCACTGAGTTAAAGTCACAGTCCTATTTTTTGAGACAGGGTCTCACTATGCAGTTCAGGCTGGTCTTGAACTCATTTTGTAGCCCAGGTTGGCCTCAAACTCATAAGGATCCTCTTACCTCAGGCTCCCAAGTGCTGGGATTAAAGGCATGTGCCACCACACCTGGCTTGTTTTCCCATTTTTTAACCTGGAAAATGTGAAATAAAAGAAGCTGTAAAAGAGAGGAGATAAGATATAAAAAAGGAATGGGAAGTTTATGCAAATTCCATCAGT
>RJWM01028541.1:0-25520 GCA_004363535.1 Dasyprocta punctata
GACATTAGCTCCCGAGCATTGGCCTTCTGGACATACCAGGTTAGTACTTAGAGTGGTTTCTCTCTGAGAGTGTAAGCCAATGTGGGACTTCCTAATGTGTTTCTTTCACTATTTTATATTTGTTTTCATGACTATATGGAAAGCTTTCTTTTTAATAAAAGATTTTCTTTTTTCAGAAGTACTGCTGGAAATTCAAAACGAAGAAAATTTTTTAAAACTCCATATATATATATATATATATATATATGTATATATGTATATGTATATATAGTTCTTGCCCTGGTATTATGGCGGTGGTCTAATGTGGCTGAAGGCCAAAGTAAAGACCACTTACTCCTTCTTTCCCTTCAGCCCTAATTACAACTTCCTTTCTCATGTGCTTGGAGAGAATTCCAATCAGTTCCTCGAATGTCATCAGTGCCCTCCCCATGAGCTGCTTCTGATCAGAGGTCATATAACCCTCTGCCTGCTCTGTATCCGGTCAGAGGAGGAAGCCTAACCCCCATGGTTTGTGGGCTCCTCCACATCCTCAATAAAGGCCACTTTCTCCTTTTTGATTCTCTATTGCACCAGGAAACCCTAACTATATATATATAATATATATATATATATAATATATATATGATATATATAATATATCATCATATGATATATATAATATATCATATATATTATGTATATATTATATATATATATATATATATAAAATTTATCCCCCATTGTCTTTTTGAGACAGTATTTCACTATGTAGTTCAGGCTGGCCTTGAACTCATTTTGTAGCCCAGGCTGGCCTCGAACTCACAGCAATCCTTGTGCCTCAGCCTCCAGAGTGCTGGAATTACAGGTACTACCATGCCCAGCCTATTTTTTTAAAACATGAAGCATTTCATGATTTGTGAGTCATCCTTGTGCAGGGGCCATATTAATCTTCTCTATTATTCCAGTTTTAGTATATGTGCTGCCCAAACAAGCAGCACATTGTTGATATTTTTGTTTGTGCATAAATATATATTTTTGTACAAAAATAGGATAATGCCACATATGGGTTTTATGACCACTTAAAATTGACAAAATTCGGGGAGTGGTGGAGCATACCTATGATCTCAGCAGTCAGTAGGCTGAGGCAGAAGGGTTGCCATGAATTCAAGGTCAGCCTGGGCTATATAGTGAGTTCAAGGCCAGCCTCATAGGGAGTAGTAGGTCTCCAAAAACCAAAAAAAAAAAAAAAAAAGAGAGAGAGAGAATTGACAGTGTATGCATGAAACCTTAGATTTGATTCCCAGCATGCCCACCCTCCCACATACATTCCACACAAATAGTAAGGTTAGCAACATGTTATGTCTATTATGAATATTTCATTAAGTACTTTCAGTTAACTATTCTATAATGGTTGCAATCATAATAATCATTTGTTGCTAAATTATTGAAAATGACCATTTTATTATTACTTTGTATTTTTTATTGATAAGATTAAATTGCCAAAAGCAGATAAATACATTTTGGAAGCTTGTGTGTGTGTGTGTGTGTGTGTGTGTGTGTGTGTGTACATGCGCTCCTGGGGATTGAAGCTAGAGCCTTGTGCCTGCTAAGCAGATGCTTCACTACTAGGCTGCATCCTCAGCCCTTTTTTATTTTTTTAGTTTAAGATAGGGTCTTACCGACTTGTCCCAGGCTGACCTCAAACCTGTAATCTTCCTGCCTCAATGTCCTGTGTACTTAGGATTAAAGGGGGTACACTACATACCCGGTTCATTTTGGGTTTTTTTGTTTGTTTGTTTGTTTTTTGTTTTTTGTACTAGGGCTCAATCTCACAACCTCATACCTGGCAGACAGGCACTTATGCCGCTGAGCTAAATCCCCGGCTCATTTTGAATATTTAATTGTAATATTTAAAAATTATTCTCCAGTAAGGCATATCCATTTATTTGTTCTCAAGAAATATATGGGGTTGCTTAGTTCTCCACATTTTAAATCTGTAGGATGTAGGTAAAATAGACTCTCATTCTTTATGCATGTATTTTATATATTTTTTAGGAATTTTGAGACAGGGTCTGCTATGTAGGTCAGGCTGGTCTTGAACTCATAGCCCAGGCTAACCTCAAACTTGCAGCAGTTCTCCTACCTCAGCCTTCTGAGTGCTAGAATTACAGACATATGCAACCATGCACAACTTACTTGATAAATTTTAGATGAACATATTTTCTTGCATTTTTTCATGTATTTATTTAATGGATTTCCTGTTTCAGTTTGCTTATTTTTGTTGCTGTAGTCTACCCCTATATTTATAACAATTCTCTACATGTTTGTTACTCAAACCCTGGGCATGTTGTGCATGCCTGTAATTCTGGCACTGTGGGAGGCTAATGCAGGATGATTGCAAGTTCAAGCTCAGACTGGGCAATTTAGTGCCTTTGCAAGACCCCGTTTCAAAAATAAAACATAAAAAAGGGTTGAGGATATAGTATAGTGTACAGGCCCTGGGTTCAATCTGCAATATTACAAAAAAGAAGAAAATAAAAATTTAAAAAACCATAAAAAAGGCCTTGTACAAACATTTTTTCCTTTTGTGTTTGTGTGAAGTCTTGTAACATGTAACTTTTAATCTTTGTCTTCAAAGTGTTTCTTTTCTTATTGGTACAGGTACATCAGGAACGTCTCTATCAAGAATACAATTTCAGCAAGGCTGAGGGCCATCTGAAACAGATGGAGAAAATATATACTCAGCAAATACAGAGCAAGGATGTGGAATTGACTTCTATGAAAGGAGAGGTCACTTCCATGAAAAAAGTGCTAGAAGAATACAAGAAAAAGTTCAGTGATATCTCAGAGAAACTTATGGAACGCAATCGCCAGTATCAAAAGCTCCAAGGCCTTTATGATAGTCTTAGGCTGCGAAATATCACTATTGCTAACCAAGAAAGCAACCTTGAACCATCTATGATTACACAGGCTGGTGTTTTTGGTTTCCCTTTAGGTAAGAAAGGACATGTGATAGCCAGTGTTTGTTCTTTAAATCAATGATTTTTTACACTGTGCTCTGCATAGGTCCATGCAGTTAAAGGAGACTTCAAATGTGGAGTCATGGTAGGCTATGGATTCTTTAACTGAGTCTCAACCTATGTCACTGCTTTTATCTGTTGTTTGTTTACATTTCAGTTACATCTTTATTTTATTTATTTGTCTTTTTGAGACAGGGTCTCACTATATGGTTTAGGCTGGCCTTAGGCTCACTTTGTAGGCCAAGCTGGTCTTGAACTCACAGTGATCATCCTGTCTCAGCCTCCTGAGTGCTGGGATTATAGGAGTGCACCACCACACCCAGCTTACACTTTTAATTTGAGGAAACTTTATCTCTGAAAATTGAAGTTTGAAAGTTACATTTTAAATTAAATCTATTTTGTACACATTTAATTCCAGCACTCAGGAGGCTGAGGCAGGAGGATTATTGTGAGTTCAAGACCAACCTGGGCTATAAAGTGAGTTCAAGGCCAGCCTGTACTGCATAGTGAGACCCTGTCTCAAACCATAGGGCTGGGGATTTAGCTCAGTGTCTTAGGTGCCTGCCTGGCAGGCTCAAGGTTGTGAGCTCAATCCCAGGTACCAAAAAAAAAAAATCTATTTTGTTGCATTAAGAAATATGATATTGGCTGGTATTTATTTATTCCTTTCTAAGTAGTAAGCACTGTTGTTAATGTAATTTGCAAAACTCTGTGAGATGGGTACAGTTAGTATCACTAGTAACTTGGTCATGATTACAGAGCCTATACTCAACCATTTGTCATCCTCCAGGAAGGCTGTATTTCTTTTTTTTTTCACAAACCAATATTGATTGCACAGTTCCTGAATTATTGTGAATTTGGCTGGTGCATCTTTGTGTTTATACTTTTTGTCTATTCATCAGATACTTAGCACATATGTTTTGCATGCCAGGCCTTTAGGCATGATTTTTTTTTTTTTTGAGACAAGGTATTACTGTGTAGTGCAGGCTCGTCTTGAACTCACTTATGTAACCTAGGCTGACCTCAAATTCACAGTGATCCTCCTGTCTCAACCTCCCAAGTGCCAAGTCCTGGGATTACAGGTGTGTGCCACCACCCCCGGCATTTAGATAGGATTCTAAGCAACGAAGATATAAAAATTATCCAGATAGGATTATTGCCCTTTGAAAGTTGATAATCTAAGATGCTTGGGATGTGCATTACAGATGAATCTATCTCTTCCTGAATTTTTTTCCTCTATACCATTTCTGTTGCAACAGAATCCAGTGGATTTTTTTTATGCTGTTAGTATAAATTACTTTTGGCATTAAAAAAAAAAGTAAAACCTTTTGTACTAGACTTACCTACATTCTCATTTTTAAAAATATTTATTAGAGGCCAAGGAAAAAGATATAGTGGGGAAGGAGATAATGTCCTAGAAAAGTATGAGGTGATAGGATGAGGCATGTAAGTTATGAGAATTAAAACAGAAACAAGTTTCTGCCTTTCAGTTACTCATACATGTTTTTTTTTTTTTTTTTGGCAGGGGGGTGGGTAACTGGGGACCAAACTCACCACCTCGAGAATGCCAGGCAGGTGCTTGTGCCACTGAGCTAAATCACCTGCTCCCAGTTACTCATATATTGTAATTTAATATTGTAAAAGGACCTTGTGGGTATTTTTTGTCACTCTCCACATTTATTTTGACTTCTTTCACCAGTTCTTGCTGTTCCTTTATTTATTTATTTATGTTTAATGCTCTTACCTTTTGTCTCTTGCTGCCACTGTTAGCTTGATGCAGATATAGTTGGCATTTCTCTTACCTACTTGTTCTCTTTAAAGCCTGTAAAAGCCAAGAAAGGTTCAGTGAAAGTATTTAAGTATTCATTTAATCAGATCTGTTGTCTGATTTTTCTTAAACTTTTGCTAATGATATTGGGTCATGGGTATATGCCAATATTTCATAGTTGTCATATATTTTTGAGGGTGTATATTATAGTATTCTAAAAATGTTCTTGAGCAATCTAAGACAAAAGATTATGTGTATATGTATATTTTTATGCTTTTTCTCTGAAGTGGATTAAACAACAAATGAATAAGATTATGATACCATAAATCTTAGCTCTACCAAAAACATTTTGTTGTGTCAAATTAGTTTTGGTGATGAGATAATGACTATCATTGGAAACTACATTACAAAAGGTGGCATAGTATATGTGGTAGCGTGGTCATGGGGAGAGTGGAAGACATTCTGGTCCTTTTGTCTAGTGTTCAGACTATGTTTTATCCATCTCATGAGTCCTGTTAAAATAGTTTTTGAATGCCTTTTGTCTTTTTATTTTTTAAAGATCTATAAAGAAATAGATGCTTATATTCTTCCCTAACTTTTTTCCCTAGGGAACAATTCCAAGTTTCCTTTGGACAATGTACCAGTTGGAAATCGGGGTGGTGGAGATGAAGATTTTCAGTTCAGACCATTTTTTGTGGGTTCTCCCACAGCACCTGAGCCCAGCAACAGCTTTTTTAGTTTTGCCTCTCAAAGTCATGAATTAGAGCAGCAGCAAGTATCAAGCAGGGCCTTCAAAGTAAAAAAAATTTAACTCACTTTACAGAATGTCTGCGTTTGTTTTCAGTAGTTTCAATTATCATATAATCTTTATGCTTGATAGAAATCATCATTGTCTTTGAGCTATTAAGTCCTTAAAGTTGTCTTCACATCTTTAATTTACAAGAAATTCTATGGTGGTTTGATTCAGGGTGCCATTAGTGTCTAGTTTCTTTGTTTCTATTATTTAAAGCATGAACATTTTATTAATCTCAATTTTTATGTGTATTGCTGAATTTTTACCACTGATGAAAAGGTAACAACATTATTTCATAGATCACTGTTTCTTCCCTGTGATTTCTGACTGAGTTTTGCATCCATGCATGTGTCCATAACCACATATGTCTACATGTCACTTTGGATTCCGGTATTTTTGCATATGTGTGTATGGAAGTATGTTCATTGATATTTTGTTATATTTGTGCATATATTTGTGTGAAAATTTCAGTCTTAGAAAATGGTGAATGATCTGTGTTGCTATTCGTATGTACTTTTTGTATTTGCACTTACATTAAAATAATTTTAAAGACTTATTCCTGTTTCCCTTTAGTAAATAGTGAGCATTTCTGACTATTATTACAGAAGTTAAATTATGTGTAATTGCTATACTTAATTATTTAAAACAGAGCCAGGAAAGAAATTTGAAGGGCTTATCTCAGTAACTTATGTCTTGTTAGTGGCAAGACTTAAAAGCACTTAGATTAGGGAAGCAGAACACGAGTTCTAATTATGGTTTATTTCCATATATTGGTTATGACAGATAGTGTTAACCTTTTTAGGCTTTACCTTCTATATCTGTAAAATAAAGGATTGGATTAAGTTGTCCATACAGCCTTTTCTAACTCATAAATTTTGTGAATATCTTACTGGTTTGGGAAGCTTTGCAATGGAATTACCCTAAATGACAAATCCCTTTTCTTTTTAAATCCTATTTTATTTAATTAATCTATTTTACAGTAGTGAGAATGGAACCCAGAGCCCTTGCACTGAGCCATAACCCCAATCATTTATATATTTTATTTTAATAATTAATTAATTTTTTGAGACAGGATCTCACTATGTAGTTTAGGCTTGCCTTGAACTCAACATGTAGCCCAGTTTGGCCTTGAGTTCACAGCGGTCCTTGTGCCTCAACCTCCTGAGTGCTGAGATTACAGGCATATTCCACAACACCTAGCTTTTATATATATAAAAATATATATAACACTTTAATTTTTAAATTTTGATACAGCATTTAAATAAGTTGCCCAGTTTGGGCTTGAAGTTGGGTTCTTCCTGTGCCAGCCTCCCTGAGTGTTGAATACTCTTGATTTGTAAGTTATAAAAGATATACTGAAATCATTTGAGGAATTTTTATATTCACCATAGAAAGGGACATGAATACTCCTGCTTTACATAATTGAATAGCAAGCAAATAGTTTTGTTTGCTGTTCAATTATAGCAAACACAGGGTGTAAGATTTCTTCAGAAAGAATTCTTGCTGTATTCCAAAGTTAAAAATGGTATCCGATGAAAAATCTTGATTTAGAAATTTTAAAACACCCCTGTTTTATCGCTGTTATATCTATTATAATACAAAGTATTTTTCTTCCCTATACAGTTTTAAACTTTGTTGGAAAATGTTTTGGGTTAATGATTTTATGTATATTCATAACTGAACATTTTGCTACTTTGTTAGGTTCACAAAATCAGTATGAAATATAAGTAACCTATAACTTTAAAAGTAAGGAAAGTCAGGGATGGTGGCCCACACCTGTAATCCCACACTCTGGGAAGTTGGTAAGTTTGATCCTGGCAGGAGCAACTTAATGATTCGGGGGGACCATATCAAAATAAAAATTAAAAAGGGCTGGGGTTGTAGCTTAGTGTAGAGGCCCATAATTCAGTCACAAGTACTACCACATCTCCCCAACCAAAAGCAAAGAGAAATTGTCAGGAATATTGCATGCTACTTCAAAAATATATTCAAGAGTTAAATACATTCACATCATACAAATTCAGAAGGTACCAAAAAAAAAAAAAAGATTGTATGAAAATCTCTGTTTTATCTTTATCCCTCAGGCTCTCAATTCCATTTTTTAAGAAGAAGTTACTGTTGTTACTGTCTTGTATCTTCAGAGATTATAGAAGCAAATTTTTTAAATTTAAAATTTGTATTTTTTAAAAATAGGCACTACATGTACACGGTAAAAAAACTTGGAAGAGTACACAATTTTCTCCCTCCCCCCTTGGTTCCCTCTCCAGAGACATTATTAGGTTATCTATCGAAAATAATCAATATGTAAAGATTACTAGTATACAGCATAGTGTTTGTTCTTTTGAGACAGGGTCTCACTGTGTAGTGCAGGCTGGCCTTGAACTCACAGTGATCCTCCTGCCTCAGCCTCCTGAATGCTACGATTACAGGCATGCGCCACCACACCTGGATGCACAGTGGTTTTTATAATACCAACCAAAGTGTAGTATTATCATAATAGTGTGTTCAAAGTGATAAAAATTCTTCCTGTGTAGAAAATCTGCAAAGTTTGAAAAAGGTTTCCATTATATTGCTATACATTCCTTTCAAAATTTCAAACGGACACAGGCATCTATCATCTTAACCTGTATTATTTTTTAGAATATTGTAATTGCTTTTTGGTTGTGCGTGTGTGTGTGTGTGTGTGTGTGTGTGTGTGTTTGGCCTTTTGGCTTTTTAAGACAGGGTCTTTCCATGTAGCGCTGGTTGGCCTCAAACTTGTGATCCCCCTGGCTCAGCCTCCCGCATGCTGGGCTTACGGGGGTGCACCACCACTCCTGGCTACAGTATTAAAATCTTTGTAATAAAAAGATACAAAACAAAAACATACTGTCATTAACTTGAGAACATTTCGTTTCCAGAATTTGGGAACAAAGTTTATCTCATGTATGTATGTATTTTTTATTTTATTTTATTTTATTTTATTTTATTTTTGCGGTATTGGGGATTGAACCAGACCCTTACACACGCTGGGAAGGCGCTGTCCACTGAGATACACTCCCAGCTCCTGGGAAAGCAGTTTCTCAAATCAAAAGTGACTATCGGAGCACTTTTGAATTACTGCGTAGGCACTGCGTTAGATTCTTTCGGAGTAATGCTCTTCGGGAGCATGTAAGCCTCCAGAGCCCTAGATGTCGCTGTGACTCCGTAATAGGCGTGAGCCTGAGTCTCTGTGGTTATAAAGTTGGGGGCGGAGAAGCCAAGAGTGGCTGGGGAATGATGGCTGATGAAGAGGAAGAAGCTAAGCACGTCTTGCAGAAATTGAAGGTGAGGCCATAAATTAAAAGCTAACTGTGCTTTTGTTACTGGACAAGAAGCAGAGAATCCAGTTTATACAGTGCCCGCGAATTCCGTGGCGCGTCTGCGGCGCTCCGAGCGTCTGGTGGTTACTATAACAACTGAGGAAGGTGCTGCCGCCGCCGCCAGCCGCCGCGACAGCCAGCCTGGGAAGCTTCCTGGGCCAGCTGAGGGTCTCAGTGGCTTGCGTTGGGACCTGGCTGCTGTGTGACTGCACTTTCTGTCCGGCGTGGAAAGGATTTGTTGCTAACTTTGTTTGTATGTATTCTTAGGACTCCCCCGCCATGGCATTCCTCTGTAATAAGTAGCATATACTCGTGCGTGGCAGATCCGCATGAATTATTAGCACGTGTTGTTTTGATCCCCTCCAAGGACATTTTTTCCACACCTTTCTGTTCTGAGATCGGCAGCAATCCCAGTAACGGCCATTACCGCAGGTTTCTTGTTTACTTCACTTAGATTTAGCAGTCTTGATGTTTTTTGGACACTGTAATCCCAGTTTGGGGTCTGACGCAGCGGGGCCAGACTCCACCTTGTCCACAGGTGACTTCCTGGTGTTGTACTTAGTACGTAAGAATTACATAGTTGTTTGACTCTTTACCTTTCTTTTAATGACCCAAGATTTTCTTAAACTTTCGAAATTTAGTTCGTGTTACAAAACAACCTGGAATTTAAACATTAGCACGTCAGGCTTTTACTTGCTTCTAACACAAACGTTTAAGTCATGGTGACCGTTCTGTTTCTTGAGAAGGTTAAAATAATAACACTTTCAGAATGTGGGTTTTATCTGATTGCTAAGTGACTTGGATTAACTTCATTTTATTCCCTAGTATGACTGGCTGAAATTAGAGATTCTCATCCTAGCGCCATAGTACAAACGTTATGTGTATATGTTTGTATGTATATAGAAAAAAAATGAGAAGGTATATACTAAACATGGTTATCCCTGAAGTTGTTTGGAGTAATTGCAAGGTTTTTTTTTTCTATTTTTACATTTACCTAGTTGAATTTTAACAACTTAAAAGTATTGATACTGCCTTGAAAGAAAAATGTTCAGACCAGCAAAACCAAACTAACAACAACAATAACAACAACAACGACAAATTTCTTTTTAATTTTATTTATTTATTTGATTTTTTGAGACAGAGTTTCACTGTGTGGTTCACATCGGCCTTAAGGTCACTGTATAGCCAAGACTGGCCTTGAACTCTTGGAGATCCGTCTGCCTCAACCTCCCTAGTGCAGGTGTTCAAGGTGTGCACAAACATGCCTGGCCCAGCTTCTTTGTGTGTTTGCTTTAACAACTAAAAACAAACATTTGGACCATCTCTTAAACTCCTAATTTGCAGCCATGCTGATTGCAAGACAAAAGGAAATTGGTTGTAATTTTTGCTGAGAACTGTTTTTTCCTGGTTCGTTCTGGTAGATGCCTAAGTGGCTAGCAGGAGGATACTTGGGGTACCTTGGAGTAAGTGGGTTAAATGCAGGAATGAATGAAGAAGCGAAGTACAGAAGCTGAAGAGGATTGGCTAGTGTTATTGTTGCTCTCCATGGGAATGGACAGAAGCTTCGATTTAATTGTTAAAGATGTTTTAGGGTAGAAGGAATATATAAAAGGGTATTTGTCAAAGTGTGTTTCACAGATCATTTGCATTATGGTCATCAAGGGTGCTTGTTAAAAATGCAGAATTTTAAGTTCTAAAATGAGAGTCTCTGGCAGACTGGGTCATGGAAGTAATACAATAAAATTAGAAAAGCACTGCTGCAGAAGGTGCTAGTTTATTGTCTCTATTCTTGGCAGGATTTTTTTTCCCCAAGTTTTCACTAATTTTTTTTTTTCCTGGTACTGATGATTGAATGTGGAGCCTCAAATGTTCCATTTGATTTTGTTTTTCAATTTTTATTTTTACTATTACATGTTTGCAGTATGCAATGATTACATTCATCATGGACAATTTGTACAGATGCATAGCACTTCGTAGTTCTTTTTATGTCCCCTTTCTCCCTTCCCGCCTCCATTTCTTAGTCCCCTCTCCATTTGCAAAAGATCCATCTTCCTCTTTCTTGTTATCTTTTATTTTCCTAATTTATTTATTTATTTTCTTGGTACTGGAGATCGAACTCACAGCCTTGCACCTACCAGGCAGGTGCTTACGCCACAGAGCTAAATCCCCAGCCCTGTTTTTTTTTGAGACAGGGTCTCACTATGCAGTTTAGGCTGGCGTTGAACTCACTTTATAGCCCAAGGTGGTCTAGAACTCACAATGATCCTCCTGCCTCAGCCTCCCCGAGTGCTGGGATTAAAGGTGTGTGCCACCACGCCCGGCTTTTTCTAATTTATTTATACTTTGGGTTTCTCATATAAGAGAAACCTTGTGATATTTAAATTTGTGTGTCTAATTTATTTCACTTACGTGAGACTTAATTTGAACATGATTCTCCCAGAACCCAACCGGTCTGCCATCAGAGGCATTGTCCTTAGCTCTGCACCAGGGCTGCCCTCAGCAAACATAGGATGTCTGGAAAGAGAAGGATGGAACATGGACTCTTGCAAGCACCTGGACTTCTAAAGACACCCAGGCAGTCACATCAGGTGCCTCAAGGACTTTACTCACTGAGACACAAAACATCCAGAGAACTTTGACACTGAGGTTTCCTAAGATCGTCCTGCCTGATGTCCCTTGCCTTCTCTCAAAACCTATTTAAACAAAACCCCGATTCTCTTTGCTCCCTGGAAATTGCCTTTTCACCCTCTGTCTGCCTGCACTCAGGCACAATAAATTCCACGCCATTTTGTCTTTACACAATCCTAGCGGTCTTGGCTGATCTCTGCCTCATGCCGTTCCCTACAATTTAATGTTATGATCTCAAAGTGCATCAATTTTCCTACAAACAACTCGAATTTACCACTCTTAATAGTAGAGTAATATTCCATGTTGTATAAATAATGTATTTTCTTTATACGTTCATCTGTTGATGGATATGAAGGTTGCTTCTAAGACTTAGCTATTATGATTTGTGCTGCTATAAGCATGCATATGCATGTATCTTTGTAGTATGGTGTCTTTGAATGCTTTTGGGAAGATAGAAGAGGAAAAGCTAGACTGAATAGAATTTTTATTTTTAGTTTTTTGAGGACTCTTCAAACTGATTTCTATAGTGGTTTGTGCTAGTTTACATTCCCACTGACTGTAGAAGTGTCTCCTTTTCCCTGCAGCCTCTCCAGCATTTATTATTATTTTTCTTTTGAATATTTCTTTAATAATTACTTTTAAAATTCTCTTTGTGGCATTATCACAATGCCAATAACCTAAAGGGGGAAAAATTATTTTCAGAGAAATTGACAACCTTTGGGTTCATGTTGAAAATTCTGCCTTTCTATACAGTATGTGAGAGAGGTGGTTATAAAGTTTATTTCTTTTATCTAGCCCTGCACAAAGTAAGACTGAAGCACTCAGCTTCTATGTTCAGAGGCCTACCTTTCTTAGCAACGATGACCTACGATTTTGTCCACTTCCGGTAGTTCCAGAAATGAGATGGACTGGGTTATAGAAAAGGTCCTTGGCTTGTGAAGAGTGAATGTTAAGCATTAGTATTTAGCATTCAGAAATTTGGGATCAATGTGAGTCAGAATTGTAGAGGAATGGGCTTAGACAGAAATTGGAGTTTTGCAGAAATATCAAATACCTTGGGGGTTGTCAATGAGTTTGATAATTACAAACTTAAATTTATTTAATCCCAAAAACTGATGTCTTTCTTATTGAACAGTTGGAATCCACTTCCTAAATTAAGCTGCAGCTTCCTAAGGAGAGAATTTGCAAAGCTTCAGCTTTTCTTCCAACAAATCAGAGGTTTCTCCATGAAGCCGAATTCCCAGTGAGGCTTCAGTCTGGTGTTTGAGAATTCCAGTCTAAACAAGAGGAGTGTAGCTCAGTTTGGAATAGCATCTAAACCTCAGGTACCTAAGACCTGTTTTATGAGTCTGTGGGATGGAGAGAGATGTGGACATACGTACCTAATTAAGAACTATCCTCCAAACATACAACAGGACAAAAGAAGGAATAAATAGGAAAGGCAGAATAGATTAAAACATATGTTTGTGAAGAAGTCACCAAGAAGAAAGCCCTCCCTGTGAATCAGCACCATGCGCAGACCACTGGGGAGACAGCCAGACCCCAGCTCCTTCCAGTGCGCAGGCTGGGAAACAAGAAGAGGCCCCCACACACACACACACACCCATAAGCAACCGGCTGATCCGGAGAAACACAGGCTACAATGATAGCTATTGAGGTGAAATGCAATTTGATGCTCATGATGTTTGGTGTTTCACTGACTTTTCAGGTCTAGGGCTGGTGGTCTGATCATCTATTCAGAGGATCATGGTATGCATTGTGGCATCTATGAGGGGATCTCCTTCTGAAGGTGGTAGCCATTGTTAATTCTCTATTATCTTGCTCTGAAAAGTCCTGTATCATTTTCATTGTTTTGGTGGACTGGGTTTTATTCTGTTTTGTTTTGGTTGATTTTGTCATGTCCAATGGCAAGGGCAGCTATTTCAAGGATGGCAAGATATATTATGGTAGCCATTTTGGATTTACTATTATCTTGTTTGAAGTTCTTTATTGCATGCATTGTTTTTTTCTTATTGGTTCTATTTTGTTCTGTTTTGTTTGATTTTTACTATGTCTGAAGGTATCTGCAGCTATTTTGAAAAGGAGGCATTATTGTAACCATTCTTGATTTCCTATTGTTTTGAAGTCCTTTGTCACTTACACTGGTTTGTTTTGATTGACTTTGTTTTGTTTTATTTTGCTTGGTTTTATTCTCCTTAAAATAAAAAAAAACACATGTATTTGTATTAATTTTAAAGCCCTTCAGACTCAGATCTTGTAGGTGAAATGCTACTCATACACGAAAGCTGCTTTAAGACACCAGAACTTTGATGTTAGCTATTCTTTCTGGAGTAAAATGGAATCTCAGTGTTTTATTTTGCATTTCTCTAATGGCCAAAGATGCTAAACATTTTTTCATATATTTATTGGGTGTTTGTATTTCTTAAGAGAAATGTCCATTCACTTCAGTTGCTCATTTTTTGAATGGGTCTTTGCTGGTGGGTGCTAGTTTTTTTGAGTTCTTTATTTTTTCCAGAAATTAGTCATCTGTCTTGCTATGTAGCTAGGGCTGGTTTGAACTCATGGTGATCCTCCTGGCTCAGCCTACTGAGTGCTAGGATATTCCATTTTCATTTGTAACTGCATTGATTTGGGTCTTTTATTTCATTTCCTTTTATATATATATATAAGATTGGCTAAGGATTTATTGTATTTTGAGAACAAGTTCTTTCATTATATTGTGTTTTTAGTCTCAATTTCATTAATTTTTTCCTCTGAACTTTCTGATTTCCTTATTTGTAAGAGCTTTGGTTTTGAATTGTTTTTCTAGAACTTTGAATTACATCATTAGGTTATTTGGGCTCATTCTTTCTGAAGTGGACATTCACAGCTGTAAACTTCCCTCTTAGGACTGCTTTCATTGCATCCCATAGGTGTGTTGTTCTGTCATTATTGTTTTATTCTGTTAATGAATTTCTTCCTTTGTTCCTTCTGTGACCTATTGATTATTCAGGAGTGTATTATTTACTTTCCATATGTTCACATAATCCTGTGGGTGGTTTGCCATTAATTTCCAGTTTCCTTGCACCATGATCTGATAATTTGAATGGGATAATTTTGATTCTTTTGTATTTGTTTAAGCATATGTGTTTGTTTCAGCATGATTTAAGTATGTGGTCTATTTTGGAGAATGTTCTATGGGCTGCTGAGAAGAATATGTATTCTGTTGTTAGATGAAACACCTGTGCATATCTATTAAGTCCATTTATTCAGAGATGTGGTTCATTTGTGACATACCTTTTTGATACTTTGCCTAGTTGATCTATTGTGATAGTGGGGTATTGAGCCCTCCTCCAGTATAATTGTATTTATGTTTATCTGATCTTTTATTTCCAGTAGGTTTGTTTTATGAGTTTGAGTGTGCTGGTGTTTAGTGCATGTATATATATTTGTAATTGCTATCTCTTCCTGTGAATTGTTCCCTTAGTTATGTAGTAATCCTCTTTGCCTCTTCTGATCAGTTTTGGCTTAAAGTCCAAAATTACGGTAGCTATTCCTGCTTGTTTTCAAGCTCCTGTTGCATAGACTTTTGTTTTCCATCCTTTCATCCTTTGGGTTTTAATCTGTGAATATCTTTTTGGATTAAATGTGTTTCTTATATATAGCATTTTGTTGGCATTTGTGTGTGTGTGGTTTTTGTTTGTTTGTTTTGAAACAACTCAGGCTGTCCTTGAACTCACTACGTAGCCTGGCCTGCCTTTGAACTTGTGACAGTCCTCCTGTGTCAGCCTCCCAGGTGCTGAAATTACAGGTGTGCACCGCAACATCTGACTGGGTTTTGTGGGGCTTGTCTGTCTGTTTGTCTTTTTCTTTCTTTCTTTCTTTCTTTCTTTCTTTCTTTCTTTCTTTCTTTCTGGCTTGCTTTCTTTCTTTCTTTCTTTCTTTCTTCCTGGTTTGTTTGTTTGTTGTCTTTTTGAGACAGGATTTCACTATGCAGTTCAGGCTGGCCTTCAACTCAGTTTGTAGCATAGGCTAGCCTTGAAACTTTCAGGGAATCTCCTGTCTCAGCCTCCCAGGTCCTGGGATTGCAGACATGTACCACCATGCCTGGCCTGGGTTTTGTGTTTTGATCCAAACTGCCAGTCTGTATTTTGACTGGGGATTTGATACCATTCACATTGAGAATTTTTACTGAAAGATGCTGACTTATTCCTGGCACTGCCTTATTTTCCTGTTGCTGATTCCTTGTTTTGCCCCCTTCTGCTTCACTACTCACACTGCTTGGTGTTTTCATTCCTTTAGGTGTTTTGGCATTGTGGCTTCATTGTTTCTAGAACATCCTTGAGAAATTTTTTCGGAGTGCTGGTTTAGTGCTGATGAATTTCTTAAGGTGCTCTTTGTCATAGACCTTGTTTCTCCATCAATTTGAAAAATAGTTTTCCAAGATGTATCACTCTGGGTTGGAAGTTGTTTTCTGTTAGGGTTTGAAACACTTCATTCCAGTCTCACTTGGTTTCTCAAGGTTTATGTTGAGAATTCTGCTGTAATTCTAGTGGGTTTATTTATAAGTGATTTGTTGCTTTTCTCTAATAGCTTTTAAGATTTTGTATTGTGTTGGATTCTGGAATTTTGACTGTGTGTTGGGGGAGTCCTTTTCTGATTGTGCTACTTGGGATCTAAATGCTTTACTTATCTCTGTGTTAAATTCTTTTCCCAAATTTGGAAAGTTTTCTGGTATTGTTTTTGTAAATAGGTTTTTTATTCTGTTTGTGCTGTCTTCTGATTTTTCACTAATTGCTATTAATCTTAGTCATTTTTGTGTCATTTAGTCATTGTTGTTCTATGTCCTATTTTTGTTTTTAAGGTATCGGTAAGTATGTGGTTACCTGCCTCAGCCCTATCTTGTTGTTCTCACACTGTCCTCACTTTGGCCACTTCTTTTTTTGTTTTGTTTTGTTTGTTTGTTTTTGTCGGTACCAGGGATCAAACTTACAACCTCAACCCTGCCAAGCAGGTGCTTAAGCCACTGAGCCAAACTCCCAGCCCTATTTTTTTCTAGGCAGGGTTGCACTGTGGAGTTCAGACTGGCCTTACTCACGTTGTAACCGAAGCTGGCCTCTAACTTTCAACATTCCACCTACCTCAGCCTCCCAAGTACATTGACCACTTCTGCTGCCCGTATTTCAATAGAATTTTCTTTAATCTCTTGGATTTTTTTGTGGTACCTTTTCAGGGACTCTAATTCTTTGCTAAATTGGTCATTCATGTTTTGTATCATTTTACTTACTTCAGCTAGCTTTTTATTAGTATCTTCTATAAGCTCACTGATTGTATTGTCTATTATCTGTTTATCGTGTTTGAGTTATATCATGTTTGAGCTTGCAGAACCCCTTATGACCTGCCTTACATCTGCTGATTGATCATTCTGTGTAATTCAGTTGTTTGGCTTTTGATTTTCTTCCTATTGATGCCTCATGGGTCATTTTTGGATGACTTGGGAATTTTGGTGGCATTTGTTGGCTTGTGTTCTCATATTTCTTTTCTTTTCTTTTTTTTTTTTTTAACGTGTATGTATGCTGAAGTTTGCAGATGGAGTATGGTGGAAATGGCTTTGTTACTAGTATGGATGCCTTTAGTTAGCGTCTGCTTTACATTGATGCACTCTGGGTGTGGCTAACTATATGTTCCAAGATGTGACCCTCTCTGTTAATTTGGGGAGAATGCAGTGCGGTGTAATTGTCCCAACACCCAGTTCTGTAGAAATGAAGCACAGTGTGGTTGATGACACAAAAACAAATCAGATATTGGCATATAATAGAAATTAATTAATAGCAACAACTATGCCAGCCTGGCACAATAATAGTCAAAGACAAGTTGGATATTGACGTGAGAACCAATGAAAGTTACCAGTGTGCCACACGTTTAACAGTAGAAATCTGCAATTATAAACCCAAAGACAAACCAAATATTGACATACAGTAAATACCTTCTAAATGGAACAATTATACCACCATTAACAATAGAAACAAATTCAACAATAATAGCATAACATCAGCTAAATATCTAAAGATTTATAAAGCTTAATTATAATACTAGTAAGGATGGAGCAGGTAGGAAAGGGAAAAATGAAAAAGGTAAAATTTGAAAAGTAAAGATGAGAAGGAGAGAGAAAAGTGAGAAAAAGATCTTATTAAGAAACTGGGCATGGTGGTGTACACCTGTAATTCAGCACTCAGGAGGCTGAGGTAGGAGGATCACCATGAGTTCAAGGCCAGCCTGGGTGACATAAGTGAGTTCAATGCCAGCCTGCATTATGTAGTGAGACCTTGTCTCAAAAAATAAATAAATAAATAAATAAATTTAAAAAAAATAAAACAAAAACTTATTAAGGAATAAAAAAGAAACTTATTAGAATTAGATAAAAGTAACAAATAAGAAAACAAAGAAAAAAAATGAAAAGAAACAGAATCCCAAAACCTCAAAAAACCAAGAAGGAAAATATGTGTGTTCAAAGAAAATTCCTTTGTGTTTTTGAATTAGTGGTTCTTTCCAGGATTTGCAGTATTGAAAATCCACCAGATGTGGTGAAGGTAGTACAGAAAGAACATTGTGATTGAGGAAACCATTCTCCTCCACCCACTTGAGTTTGGGCAGCACCCTAGGGCCATTCATCCTGAATCTCTCTGTGCCCATTTGAGCTTCGGTGGCACCCTAGGACCATTCCTGGATAACTCCAGACCAAACAAAGCACACATGGCCCTCTTTGGGCCCTTTTTGCTGTCTGTCCTGGCACAAATTTTCTGTTTGGGATTTTTCAGTAAGTTTTCTTTAATCACTGGGTATATGCTTTGCAACTATTTGTTTGCCATACACAAGAACTTGTTGTGTGTGACTGGTCAGTGGTGTCTTCCCTAGGGCTATACTCACTTCAGCCACTTGCAGGTTCCAGGTTCCACTGTGTGCCCCAAGTCACAGCTTTCTCCACCTACCTTTACAGCCTGTGAATTTGTGAGGCACGCCCCACTCCAGAGTCCTGTCTGTTCATGCATCCCATCCAAGCCGGGGTATATCCAGGCTCACTCTGGCAAATGGGGAAAGCTCATAGACCTCTGCAGTCTGTACTGGAAGTAGGCAACTGGATAGCGGGGTCAAGGAGTTTGTTGGATTTAATGTCAGCACTTTTAGACCCAGTGCCCTCTGAAAGCCACACATGACCGACCCAGCTCACAATTCACAGGGCAAGACCCCTCTATTTCCAGCTTGCGTTTAAACTTCTTAGAGGGTCCTGTGTCTAGCCCAGCCCTCTCTTCAACTGTCACTTGTAGCCGACCCTCTGTAGCTCAGTCTTAATAAACTCCTTCCCCAGATGGTTCCTGATTAAACACTTTCAGATGTGGTGTGTAGTGCACTGGATTTTTTCTTCAATTCTAGCCTGCCAGGCAAAGGAGTCACTTTCAGGTAAAACTCCACACTGTTTTTGTAGTTTCCAATAGCTGTGGACTTTTCTTGTGGCTAGTGCTGCCTGCTGGTCCATTGTTTGTTCCTGAAGTTGTGGACCCTCTTAGAGTTTTCTTGTGTTGTGTTAGCAGAGACAGGTTATTCTTTCTGGGAGCTTATTTTGTTTGGTGGGGTAGAGTTCTCTTTTTCTGCTGCTGCTGCTGCTGCTGCTGCTGCTGTTTTTTGTTTGTTTGGTTGGTTTGGTTTTGTTTTTTCCTTCTCTTCATTGTGTTCCATTTCTCCTGCTTTTCTGTAGTTTCCAGTTTTCCTGTCAACTCCTTCTCAATTCCTGGAGATCTACTTTCCTTTTTTTCTTCACCAAGTTGTTATTTTTCAGGTTTCTATTCCAGGTCCTAGAGAGGCTGTATAATTTTTCATCCTCCCCTGATAGGATTTTAAATTAAGAGTAACCACATCTATATTTTGTTGGAGACAGGGATAATACATTAATTCAGTCATTAAATGTAATGAGAGCCTATCATGGTCCAAACTCTGTACTATGTTCAGATGTAGCTGTAAACAAAATGAATAAAGGTCCCGTCCATCATGGAATTTATCTTCCAGTGGTAGAGGTAGACAACAGGCAGTTAACAAATAGACCACATAATTTCAAATGATTGGTACCTGAAGAAAAATAGTGTGATTTAATGGTGGAAGAAGGGTTGAAAATATGACTTTGGTTCGAGTAGTTAGGAAGAGCCTGTCTGTGAAGTCGGTATTGAGCTAAGATCTTGATGATGGTAAAGAATGAGTCATGTAGATGTCTGGGAAAAAGAATTCAGGCATAAGGAGAAGCCTGTGTAGAGGCCTCAACTTGGGAGTGAGCTTGACAGGCTTGAGGAACTGAGTGCAGCCAGTGTGGCTTCCGCGTGGTAGGAGGGAGTGTGGTAAGATGTGACGCTTGGGTCAGGTCAGCTTGTGGAATCCATACACCATGGTAAGGAATTGGATTTTATTTTATCTACAGTTGGAAACTATTTGAGCATTTGTGGTATTTGTACGTTTTTATCAGTTCTCTCTGTCTACAATGAAGTAGATGGTAGCGTAGACACAAGATGACCAGTTGCAGTTGTCCAGGCAAACAATGAAGCTGATGTAGTCTGGAATGGTCACAGTGGAATGGAGACTGGTGAGTGCATTTAGGGTGTCCTGTGTAGGTAGTTGATAAAGCTTGATGTGATTAGACTATATGCTTTTGTTGCTATTTGGTTCAGGAAAGAATGAATAGATAGTAAAAAAAAAAAAAAGAAGAAGAAGAAAAGAAAAGAAAAAAACACTTGCTTGGTATCACAAGAAAACTCAGAGACTTTTAGGAGAGAGATCATTTACTTGTGAAAACTTCAAGAAAACTAAAGATGACTCTGTGGCGAGCCAAGAAAACCCACAAGTGTTTAAAGAAACAAAACCCTGCAATTATAACAAAGTGACCAAGTTCAAATTGATCTGTTTGTGGTGGAAAACAATGTCTTTCTCATGTTGATCATATTGGAAAGGTCATGTTGTATTCTCATGCTTTATTTTTAAATATCAACATGTGAAAAATCAGGGATTTTGGCTAAGAAGTCTTTTTGTGTTGTTTTGGCTAAGAAGTCTTTTTTTGTGTTTTTATCTGTGCAGGGGATCAGACTCAGGGCCTCACTCATACTTGGCAAGCACTGTGCCACTGAGCTTGTGAAGTCCAGTGTTAAGGATAAATTTCAAAGTTTTATTCTTTGGAGATTAGCACTGGATAGAATGATCTTTGCTTTATCTCAGGGTGCAAAGTATTTCTCTTCTCATGACTATGGCATGAGAAGTGCTTGGTCATATTGGAAACCCTGCTGGAGCTGGGAGTCAGAATTGCCATCATAGTGCAGAAACCAGCATGGAACAGCGTGTAACCATGTGGGCCTGAGATGCTGGCTACTCTCCTTATGACCTGTGGCATTTTGATAGACCTATCCACCTACCCATTGTCCCATTCCTAAGTGAGGTAAGAAAATTAGACCATTCCTAAGTGAGGTAAGAGATTCTTGGACCACAGCTGGTATGGCTAGTCAGTTGCAAATTTCCTTGTTGAGTAGTCTCTCTCCTATTAATGATATCATTCTTCTACTTTCCAGGAACTGGTGGATCAACTCTATTCATTTCGAGACTGCTATTTTGAGACACACAGTGTTGAGGATGCTGGACGGAAGCAGCAGGATGTGCGGGAGGAGATGGAGAAGACCCTGCAGCAGATGGAGGCAGTATTGGGTATGAGCCCTGAAAGTACGTAACCCTGTCCTTCACTGAAAGGCAGTAGAATTTTGCTCTCTCTCTTTAGACCTTTTGGTATCCTGTGTGTGGCTGCTGTAGATTGAAAGAATAGAATATCTCTTTTAAGAGCCCTTGTGCAGGATGGATCCTTTCATTCTCTTTTCTCTTTCTTTCTTTCTTTCTTTCTTTCTTCTTTTAGACAGAGTTTCGTATGCAGTTCAGGCTGGCCTTGAACTCACTTTGTAGCCCAGACTGGCCTCGAACTCACAGTGATCCTCCTGCCTCAGCCTCCTGAATGCTGGTATTGCAGGAGTGTGCCACCACGCCTAGCAAATCTTTCATTCTTTAACTTTTTCCCAAAATTCAATTGTAGAAACGTGAAATAAAAGAGTGTACTTGTTGATTGAAGTGTTAGGGTGAACTTCTTAACTGGTCTTTCTGCCTTTTTACTTGCAGTTTAGTTTACTGTGGTCATGGTTATCTTTCTGAGTCATTACTTCCTGCATTTAATCTTACCTCTTGTCTGCCGGTTTGTTTGTCTTTGTTGTCTCTTTTTCTGACCTCATCTCTGACTACTTGTTTATTGAGGCACATTTCACTTCATTCAGGTTGGACTGCTCGGTCTCCCATGAATGTGCCACATGTATTTCCGCTTCTGTGTTTATATCATTTTCTAACCTGGAGAATCTAGTGAGATTTTTTCCTTGATATTTTACCCATTTATCATGTGCATGCCATAATCTCTTCATTATTGTTTTAATTTTCTATGTATATTCTTTGTCTTTACCAGGTTGTAAACCTCCAGGGTAGAAACAATGCTTTCTTAACTACTCAGTTATTTAACACAGTAGTCTCAACATAATAGGAATATGTAAATAATATGTTTATAAAGATTTTCCTCAACTCTTTTCCTTCCTAGAGCTGGAATAGGGTAGTTTCTAGAGAGAACGTTCATGCCTTGTTCTTTCAGTGCTTGGACTTTTCCATTTCCCTTTCCCTTTTTCCTTTCTTCCTAGGTTGTGTCCAGGGCAAGGCACAGACTCTAATGCTAACAGGGAAGGCACTGAATGTGACTCCTGAGTATAGCCCTAAGGCGGAGGCGCTTCTGTCAAAGGCTGTGAAGCTGGAGCCTGAGCTGGTGGAAGCTTGGAACCAGCTGGGTGAGGTCTACTGGAAGAAAGGGGATGTTGCAGCTGCCCACACCTGCTTCTCAGGAGCCCTCACCCACGTGAGCCACCCTCCATCCCCTTGGAAAACAGGCGGGAAGGATGGAATCCCTTTGGTTCTCTGAATTTCGCTACAACAAGAATACCAATCAGAACAGCTTGATTAGGAGAACAGAATCAGAAGAGAGGAAGAGTGGTGAGGAAATTAGGGATAGGGCAGTGAAAAAGGAAAACAGTGATGGGATTAGGTTCAAAGGTTGATCAGAAGTGAAAAAAAAAAATTAGCAATCAAGCCGATCCTGGTATGTGATTTGGAGGAGCAGGTGGCTGCAAGAACTAACACCAAAAATTCAATTTGGGAGGAGGTTGAGGTCAGAGTAGATCTGGAAAGGGGAGGTAGAAGCAGGGAGGTTGAGAATGTGCCTTTTCCATTTGTAGTGCAAGAACAAAGTCTCCCTACAAAACCTGTCCATGGTGCTTCGCCAGCTGCGGACTGACGGTGGAGATGAACATTCTCGCCATGTCATGGACAGTGTCCGACAAGCTAAGTTAGCTGTGCAGATGGACGTCCTTGATGGCCGCTCCTGGTGTGAGTGCTCTCAGGAGATTGCTAACATGTTTCTGAAGTAGTGGTTCATACTGTAATCATCTAGTGCCCATCTATTGAGTTGACTGAGCGTGAAGCTAGGTATCTGTTTTAAAGAAGTTCAAGAAGAATTTTGATGAACCACTATTCTTGGAACTCTTGGATCTCTTGATCCAAGAGAAGAGATATATGTCTCCATCTAAGTAAGGCAGAGCTTTTGTAAAGTTGTTCAAGTTTGACTTGAGTGGGTGGGTGGCCATATTTATCTCTATACAGGTTCAATTTTTGATATAGTGTCAGCCCTGGAATGGGTCAGAAGTGGGACCTTTCAAGGACTTTGAAGGCTGAGTAGAATAGGTCAGATCTTAGCCATGGACTCTGAAATGATCCACCACTGTGTCTCTTTCAGATATCCTGGGGAATGCATACCTTTCTCTTTACTTCAATACTGGCCAGAACCCTAAGATCTCCCAGCAAGCCCTCAGTGCCTATGCCCGAGCCGTGAGTACTCACCCAGGCCAGATGAGAAGAAGGCAGAAATAGAAGCAAGACCATTGTAGTCTTCCTTGTGGTTCTTTAGCAAGCAGCATGGACAGCATTTGCTGACACGTTGTGTGTGTGATTTTGTAAAGTTATGTCTGTAGAGGTGGCTTTCTTCTTATAACTTGAATGTTAAGAATTACAGTACTTACAGTGTGATATTTTGGTGCCAGATAACTCCTTGAACTGTGTAGATTTGTTATAGTCATGTATAACTTAAGTCACAGAGCCCATCTTAACATGTTCATCTTTGTTTTGTTTTATTTTTGTTTGAGACTGGAGTCTTTGATATGTAGTCAGTCTAGCTTGAATTTGTGTTCCTCCTACCTCAGCCTGTGGAATGCTGGATTATAGGCATGCACCTCCTGCCTGGCAATATCCGTTTTTTGTAGTAGAGGAAAAAGCCTATTAAAATAATGCTTATTAATATTTGTGTACATTCATTTTAAAGAAAAATGAAAAGTCTGACACTTGAGCATAAGTAACCCTAACCCCAGATCATTAACACATGCAGCTCTCAATTGCCCACAGGTAAAAAGAGAAAACAGTGCAGAGTCTGTTCTGCATCATTTCCTGAAATTAATTCACCGGAGCTCATGTTTTGCTTAGTGTTTCTGGCCATTTTTATGTCAGTAGTCACTTGCATGGGGTCTCCTTCAGGCTTTGAGTGCCTGATGACCTATTACTAGGCCTTTCACATTGGCCTTCTAAGTGCTTTTTATGTATTCCTCCACCTCATCATTTTACTCTCATGCTTTCTTCGATACAGAGAATTGGTTGTTTGTTAGTTTGTTTTGAGAATTGTTTTTTTGTTTGTTTGTTTGTTTTTTATTTATTTTTTTTCGCGGCACCGGGGATTGAACTCACAACCCCACGCCTGCCAGGGCAGGCGCTTAAGGTACTGAGCCAAACTCCCGGCCCTGAGAATTGGTTTTTAACTTAGCCATTACTTATTTTTCTCTATGTGGTAGAATAAAGAAAGCAGCTACTGTGTAGTCATTTTTGCAGTTCAAGGACTCCTTTTTCTGGTCAGAACTTTTAGACAGAGGAACTGTGTTTTACTCTTAGTTAATTTTGTGAATGTTTATATTTCAAAGAACTTATGGTATACATCTTCAGATTTTATATTTGGTTTCTCCCAAATGATTGTCTTTAGCTCTTAATATCTTCACTCAAATCTCCATTTTTAAATATATCTGAACCAATAATTTAAACAGTTTTAATTCATATTATCTGGTTTTTTTTAATGTGGTAGGCAATAAATAGAATTTTAAAAATGAACACAGCAGTTTCTTCACAGTACTTTTTTCTGCACTGCCCTTTGATTTCTGGCCATCTGTTCTAGAGAATCAGAACTTGACTTCATGCTTGTTTTCAGGGGACTTGGCTATAGAAACATGATTCTGCATGGGTCTGGAGCTAGGCTTGTGAGCGGAGAAAATGTATTGAATTGACACTATTTCTGTCCTAGGCACTCTTCGTTTATGTATAGCAGCATATCACTACTTGAAAAAAATTATCAAAATACTTTCACATATTCTTCCTTATTCTATCTTTGTAATACTATGCGGATTAATTATTGCCATATTTTAGTTTTACATGTACAAGCAACTTTACATCCCTGAGGCTTCAGAGACTCAGTAATATCGGACTTGTATGTGGTTATTGTAAAGCAGTGTGAGTGTCAGCGTTTTCACAAGGAAGAACTCAAGTTTTTCTGGTGAGAGGAAGTGTAGGTCATGTTGGGCTTGTTCATCCTTAATATTGAAGCAGGATCCACTGAAGATCTTTTTTTCTCATTCCAGGAGAAGGTCGACAGGAAAGCTTCCAGCAATCCTGACCTTCATCTGAACAGGGCAACGGTAAGACCCATAAGGCATAGTCACCTGAAGGTCAAATAAACACATCTAGGTCTTAGCCTGTGAAGATAAATGAGTATACAGGGGGCAAAGTTGGGTACAAACTGAGAGGAAAGTCAAATTATT
>RJWM01028542.1:0-25464 GCA_004363535.1 Dasyprocta punctata
CTGCAGGACCAGATGATGTCACCATATGCCAGCATTTAAACAACGTATAGCATCAATCTTATATAAACTCAGTCAGAAAATAAAGGGGCACAGCATTTCCCAACTCATTTGTGTCAATCAATGTAATCAATTGCACTGACAAATTTAAAAAAGAAGAAAGAGATTTTTCTCAACAGATGAAATAAAATTATTTGACATTCCTTCACCCACAATGAAAACTGGGAAGAGAAAATTTCTTAACCTGAAAAAAGTACCTTTAAAACACTAAAGGTTGGGGGATAGCCTGCCTGGCAAGTGCAAGGTTCTGAGTTTGATTCCCAGTTTAAAAAACAAAACAAAACAAAAAAAATACTTATTGCCAGACTCACATTTAATTGTGAAAAAAAAGTTTTCTTTCCTCAGACAAGAACTATTTAAGATATTCATCTTTATTATGTGTATTAAAGTGTAGAATGAACATCCTGGTCTATGCAATACAGCAAAAGAAAGAAACAGTAAGACATCAAGACTATAAAGGAGGAATATAAAATGGTATCTATCTGTGGATAGCATTCATATCTGCACATAAATCCTAAGGACTCTACAAGAAAAGCTAGTAGAATTAGTAAATTAAATTAGGAAAGTCTCAGAATATGAGTCATAGATAAATATCTACTATGTTTTAATACAACAGCACAAAATTAGAAAAATTGCAAAAACAACACTACATGAAAACACTGAAAATTATAAATCATTTAAGAATGAATTTATAAAAAGATATATGCAGATTATTCCTAAATAAAAAATCAAAGAAGACTCAAATAAACGAATTATGAATTTAATGATGTACCATAGTTCAGACAATTGTTTTCCCAAATTTTAGCATTTAAACCTAAAGTGGAAGTATTTCACAGTATCAGAGAAGCAAAGTTTTCTTGGTTTTGGTTCCATGTTTTAAAAGAGACCATTCATTAAAAATGATCAACAGTCAGGTGACGTTCATTGAATTTTATCTCATAGAGATAAAAAATGAAAAAACAAATCTTCCAATTTCTTCAAGAGTCAAAAGAAAATCCTTTGAACCCACTGTCTTACATGAGACTGCTTTACTCCCATTCCTCCCTCAGCTGCTGGGAATGCACTTTCTCTGAGACTGTCTTGAACGTAAACCATCAGCTTAGCTAATGAAAATGCCTGGAACCAGACCATATGATCACAGGAAAGGGAAAAGCAGGGTGGGCAGCTTCTCGGGTGTACCGGGCAATGCTGGGAGGATTTCATGTTACTCAACACAACTCAGAATGCCAATCAACATTTTGTTTCCAAGTGATCAAGAAGTCCCAGGAGATTTGCCAGGCCATGGCCCCGAACTATAACAATGTCCTTGATGCAGTGTGCAGCTGAGGAAGAAGTGCTGGCACTGGGGTCAGGGTCATGCTGGGGTTCTTGATGGATCTGCTACCATGGGCCTGAGTCCTAGAGTCATAAATTAGGAAATAAATAGGTAGGTCTGTCCTTCAGTGCCAGGGTTAAGAAAAGAAAGTCCTAAGCACATCAGGACAATGATGGATCTGGTTCAAGGCCACATGAGAAACAATGGGACCTAGAATACCCAGTTAGGGCTGGAGTGATCTGATAAACCAGGAAAGTGCCAAAATTTAAATCTAAGAAAAGGGGAAATCAGTACAAAGCAAAGATTAGGTTATTAAATGAGAATCAAGACAAGCAGAACTCAGGAACTTCAAGTGAGGAGGGACACTCATGGGAGAAGCATATGTGAAAGGCCAGAGGCTAGGAAACTCATTCCAAGAGTGAGATGAGCCCTTCAGAGAAACGTCTACCCAGAAAAGTCTCCCAATTCTATCTGTCCTTTATGACACCAAGTCTTTGAGAATAGGAGAGTAAACCCCATACCCACTCCCATCTGGCTGTCTCCAGATGCATAGGAGGAAGACAGAGTAAAACAACAACGGTATAAAAATTTTTCTTATAAAGAATAAGAATGGCTTAGTTCGAAGACTGTGTCTGAGAAAAATCCCTGGGATGACTGCATATTAATAGGAGGAACCACAATTCCAAAGACCAACAAGCCTTTAGCAACTACAGGAGGCCACATGAAGAATGCCAGAGATCGTGGATCTCCCTTGAGAAAAAGTATATTTATTCCTCCATTGTTTTCCCTCTAATTCTTTCAGAGCCATCCATAGCTCATCTCTCAATGTTATGTCTTGTTCAATAGTTTCAAGCATTATAGATTTTCCTACTGGTTTATTAGTCCAGATATAATAGTTCAAAGGTAGGCATACATTGTAGCTCTTCAGTTCTCAAGTGCAGGTGTCCCCTTCTCCCTCATTGTTTTAATCATTCCTCAAAACAGAAGCAGGTGCTGTTCATCATTTTAAATCATGAACATTCTCCCCAAGTGTGGTTTGTCTGATATAGTTAGTCTCAGTAATTTGATTTCATCCCACATGATTTAAAGAGTGTGTGTCTGTGTATAGTTCTTTTTTTTTTTTTCATTGTTCCTCTAAATATTCAGTATTAATTGTGTTTAAACACTGGCTTCTCGGGGGAGTTCTAGCTAAGTAATTAGTAGATGGCTCCAACCGGATTTACTTGTTCTCTCCAAGAGGAGTTGAAAGCTACCTTTGCTAAAGCAGCTTATTAAAACTCTCACTGGACTATTTCTGTTTTCAACCATGCTTCTCAGCAGAATTTCCACTGAAAGTAACTGCTTTCCCACTTGAGTTCATGCAGGGTGCACACACGTGGCATATTCTCCTGGTGGCAAGAACAGTACCACCAGTGACTGGGAATGACAGTTTGAGGCAGACCACCTCTTCAGTGAAATGTATGTAGAATCTCTTACAGAAGCGACCCTGTATCCACTACAAGCACAGATAGTCGCTGGCTTCAGCTTCCGCCCTCTTGGAGTCCACTCCACGTAAGAACTGCGATGACTCTGAAACCACCGAGCCCAAGTCACATGGAGAGGCGCTGGAGACTGAGGTGCCACACGGTGAGGGAACCCAGGGCACTGGGGCAGGAGGAATGAGAGCGAAGACGCTGCCTTAGAAGTGGATGCACCAGCCCAGGAGTGTTCAGCAGTTTCACACTTGTGGATGACTGACAGCTGGTGGTCAACTTGCAACACCCAGCTGAACAGAATCAGCACAGTGCTGGGCGAGGATGGCCCACCTGAGGATCGTTTCCAACAACATAATACGGAGAACTGGAGCGGAAGAAGTGGTGGGGTTGGCTCTCCTGTTACTGTGGGTTCTCCTGCAGAAGTTTGTCGAGCTTCTTCCCTGATATGAAACTGGCTGTTCTCATCAGAGGAGCTCGGGATGTTGTTGTCACTGAGAATGGCTGCGGTTCACCTTGGAGGAGCTCTGGTCCTTACTTTGAGCACTGCTTCCTGGCTCCGGTGCAGATACCTCAGCCTGCTGTATAGGTCCTTCACTCTGCTGGCACAGATTTTCTAGCTTCTACCACTGACCCTTGGACCTTCCCAGCAGAGATCCATGAAACAGACTTGCATGAGTCATGGTCGTGGGCTCTAGGTCTTCAACCTGACTCATGCAGAACATTGCCATGGGATCCAGGCCCTCAGCTAGATTCTTTGGGTCTTTAGTATGTGGACAGATTTCCTACACTCTTGCATTTTACTCTTCGGATGACTATCATAAAATAATTCTGTAAATTATGTGTCCTGTATTAAATTGTTTTCCTTGCAAACCATGACTACAACAATGCCAGTCACAGACAAATGACCCAGCAGGTCCCTTCTAGACCACACCTCTGAGAGCAAAATAACAACTGGTTGTGTGGAACTACTAAGCTGCAGGATGGTTTCCTTCGCTCTGTGGAGGAAGTAGGCTAAGATTCAGAAACCAGCATCACCAGCTCCGTCGTGTTCTAACTTCAACCCTTCTCTTCTTTATCTTTAAAATGAAGGCTCTACTAAATCACTTCCAAACCTCTTTCTACTGTGAAATTCCCTGGAATATTCCCTGTTCCCAATATTGAACCTGCTCTTTCCTTTCCACCAGTCTTCTCCTACCTCTTCTACCTCGCCTCCTTATCTTTCGTTCCAAACACATTCTTAGTAATTTTACAGCAAAAAGCCCTGTTAGGCGCGAGAGATGTTTTGGGATTGATAGAAATGTTCTAAAAGTGAATTATAGTGACAGTTGCATGAGCCTATAAATTACTAAAATTGTTTCATGTGTACATTTGAAATGGGTGAATTTTATGATATGTAAATTGTGCTTTAATAAAATGATTTTTAAGCCCCTGGGTAAAAAAACCCTTAAGTTAGAAATATGAATGAAATCCTTCCGGTGATTATTTGCTTAGTTGGTGTGCGGTATCCACTACTGTAAAATATTTGAAATGCACTTGATTTTTTAAATTAAATATAGCCCCTGGCACAACCTAACAGGAGGAAACTAAGAAGCCCATTGACCTAAATATAGCCTGCTTAGCTTTTCTCTCCTGGAAATTTGCACGCTGGCTAGTGAATTTGGACTCCAAAGTCAGATTTGAATTCACAGCCTAATGTTCCATCATTTTGTTGTAAAATTTGGACAAAAACAATCTTAATTTCCTCGTCTTTAAAGTCAGGTAACAGTAATTATTATGTAACACTGTGGTGATAATGTAAAAGAAAACCTACATATCACAGTGCCTAGGTATAAAGTGAGCATCCATCAAACCACAGTTTTTGTTCCAAAGTCAGAAGAGCCTTGATAGAGATCTCTGAGACAGGTAAATCCCAGAGCCTTCAGCTTCTAGATGCTTCTGGATGCAGACTGGTGGAAAAATGATTGCCACTGTGTCTGGGTATGGCTACTCTGCCTGGCTCCCATATGCACGTGCCAGAATGAAACCCATTCATCTGCATAGCCAATAGGCACTAATGAGAAATGCTGGGGAAAAAGAAAAAAACGCTCTATCCCCATGTTCTGCTATTGTCCATATCACTTTACCTAAAGTGCAAAGAAGTCCCTTTTCCGACTCCAACAACTGTGAATCTGTTATGTGTGATTTTGCAGCTCACTGCTCCTCAGTAAAGGGTAGGCGGGAGGAGAGGAAGGCTGGCTATCATGTCTTTCTGCATTCGATCCTTTACTTAGAGGTTGGGTTGCTGAGGATCAAACCCAGGCCATCAAATATACTTAGCTAGTGCTCTGCCACTGGGATACCCTCCCACCCTTCTTAAGTTTTAAGATAGGAGTTAACTAAGTTGTACAGGCTGGGCTTGACTTTATGATCCTCCTGCCTCAGCCTCCCCAGTGGCTAGAATTACAGGCATGTACCACTATGCCTGGTCACTCTGAGCAATACTTAAACATAGCAAACAAATGCCTTCTCACTAGTTCCTAGATTTCCTCATTGTCCTTTAGTTTTTCCATTAATAAGAGCTTTTTAAGAGTAACAATGAACAAGCTTTTTGTGACCAAAAAGATCTTATCCTTGCTTGAATGCTGTGAGTTGTTCACATTTTAATTAAGAACCTGCTATCTGCCAGGTGACACGAGCTATTGTAAAATGCTGCAGGACACTACAGTGGAGGATAGGGCTGCCCAGGTGGAAATCACTGTGGGAGAGTTCAGGGACCCAGCAATCACAAGCCACAGAAAGCATGGAGGAAGAGTACTCTGGAGATCTAGAATGCCAGAAGTCCATAAGGCAGAAAGCAACGTGTCTATCACAAGGCCAAACGTGTCTCACCCTTGGTTTTAGGTTTTCTACTAAATTCATTTTTCACCTTTTACTTGCCTTTCCTAACACTTTTGAGTTCCCCTTCCAGGCCTAGTTTTGCAAGTCAACGGCGGGTCATGATGCCTTCCACTGTGCAGATGAGACCATGCGGCATGACGGGCTGAGCAGACAGGCATCAGTCAGAGCTGAAGCATCTAGAATGGCTTCCTTGGGGCAGATCTCTTTGGAAGTGGCAGGCAGCAAAGTAGACAAGACACCCAGGAGGGCAGACAAGCAAGGGGTGCTGCTGCGGTGTCCCATGTAAAATAAGCCATTTAATGTCTGCAGGACCTCAGAGGAGTCATTTGAAAAGTAATGAGTGTGGGCAAGTATCTGATAGATCTGCCTCCATAGCACCAATACGACTCACTTGACTCCCTGTGAGAGCCCCTGACATACAGTGATCCATCTCCTTGTCTCCTTCCCAGGCCACACCGTTAGTGGGGATGACACCTGGTGACTTAGCATGGTGCCATGGCACGGCATCGGAACTCCAGAGACCCTGGCTCAGCAGATGAGTCTGGCTCTGCTTTGTCTTTATGGGAGTGACTTATCTTGACAGCATGAAAAGTTCCCCAAAGTAACTCTAATGTCTAATACTAATCATCAAGACATTCTCAACTGAGGGTGACTTTGCCTCTGCCCCCACCCTGCTTTCCAGGGGCAAGATCTGGAGACACCGTTGGTTGTCATTACTGGAGACAGTGACACAGGCATTTATGGGGTAGAGGCTAGAGATTAAGCACAGGGCAGACCCCACAACAAAATTACCTGGCCCAAACTGTCCAGTCTATCACACGCATGCCTAAACAGGGGCTGTACCTGGACTGTGAGTGTTCCAGGCACATCTTCTTTTGAACTTAAAATGTATTTGTCTTTTAAAAGAAATCAGAGACAAGGGGAAAAAACTGATTTTTTTTCAAGAGAAATGCACTTTGTTTCCTGGACAAACTTGGCAGTAGCGATGCCCAAAGTGTGCCATGGGTCATCTCAACAGTCTGCAGAGTGACTGCCTTCAGAGAGGTTGTGGAAATGGATGGTGAATGTGGGGACAAAGGCAGGATGGTGGACAGCTGCTCCAGTGTTTTGTAATTCTGCATGCAATAAGCTGCCTGTATGTGTGCCACATGGCATGCTAATTTTTGAAATAAATGGTGGATAACTTGAGGAGGCATCAATGAAGAAAGAACAGATATTTACTAAATATTTATTTATAATGTGGGATGGATATAGATGGATGGGTAGGTGAATGGGTGCATGGATGGATGGATGGATGGATGGATGGACAGATACACCAAGCTAATCCTTCCTCAAGTCCCAGCCAAGGACACTGTAACAACCATCTGCAGCACAGTATGATTATCTTGTACTGTGTCTCTGTAGGTTGCAATCACCCAGATTAGGAAAATGCTTAGCTTTTTTTTACATTAGGATTTGAAAGAAAGGTATCCAAAAGGCAAGAGTGATGCTAATATTCTCATACCAAACTACTTCTGAATCTGGCTACCTTTAGGTGTCAGAGAAGGGAAACTGCCCTAGAGATTAGTCACAGTGTTTCACAGAGAGAAGACACGAGCAGACGCTGCAAAGTGATGCATTCAGAGAGAGACAGACCAAGGCCAAGGCTGGCTGAGGTGGCACTCCTTGATCCCCAAGCTGCTTTCTCCTCAATTATAGGCCACGAAAGACAAAGCAAGGCTGCTTCTTCTCCAGACAGCTGAGTCACAAGATGACACTGTGGTCCAGAGAATTTTTCCTCTGGCAATTGCAGAAGCAGAGTTCTGCTTGGAGCACTCCACTGACGCAGCATTTGTGAAGTGTGTACCTGTGTGTACATGTGTGTGTGTGACTCTGCTCCTGGGTCCTCTAACTGCTGGCCAATATCACATGACACGAACAGGTCATTGTAACACAATGCCTGAGATAATTAAGTTGTGAAGAAGAAAGGTTAAGTTTGGCCCCCAGTCTGGTCCAAACACTGGGGAGATCTGTTGCAGTGACAGAGAAAGCAAAGCAAAGTGTTCGCCTCATGGCTGGAAATGAGAGACAGAGAGAAAGAGAGACAGAGACAGAGACAGAGACAGAGACAGAGAAAGGGTTCTAAGTTCCCAGAATTCCCTTAAGGAGCAAACCCTATAATGACCTAAGTCCTCCCATGAAGACCCACTTCCTGAAGGTTTCACCACATCCCAAAAGGTCACTCTAAGGACCGATTAGCATATGGGCCATTCAAGTGCATTGAACATGCAAAGGTGCATGTCCCTCTCACACTGCGAAGTGCATGTAGCCCATTCCCACGAATCTCTAAAGTCTTAGCTGTTCCAGCACTGCTCAAAAAAGCTCACGTTCAAAGTCTCCTTTGAGATTCAAGGCAAATTCAACTGTGAGCCCCTGCAAAAAAAAGGTGAAAAATGGATTTATATACTTCTAGACACAAAGACAAGACTGGCACAGGTAAGTATTCCTCCTCTAAGTGGGAAGAATAAAAACTAGTAAGGAGGAATCTGATCAAACCAAGTCTTAAACCCAGCAGGGTAAACAGTAAATCTTAAATCTCTGTGTCTGGCATCAGGGCACAAATGTCAGGGTGAGGGCTCCTCAGGGCTTTGGTACGACCACCCATACAGCTTGCTGGTTGCAGTCCACACAGCCTCTCCTCTTTCTCTCTGTCTCTCTGTCTCTCTCTCTCTTAAAGATGTTTCACTCGCCCACAGCTTCCCTTGGCAGGCATCTATGCTCCTGGCATCTCTACCATACTGGGTTCTCAGTTGTAGCTTTGGCTTCAGTCACAGCTTCACACACTGTCAGGAGCTGTCTGCAGAAACTCTGACCTGCAGCACACAACCTAGCCTCCCATGCATTCCTTTGAAATTATGGTGCAAGCTGTTACGATTCCATAAATCTTGCATTCTGCATGCTGGCAAAACCAGCATCATGTGGATGACACCAAGGTCTGCAGCCAATGCACCTTGTACTTGAGCATGCTTAAACCATGACTATAATATGATCTATCAGTGTTGGCTCCATACAGGGAAACAAATCCCTCAGCAAATCTGAGTACACAGTGTACCCCAGGGTTCTTCTCTGAAATGATTCTGCTCTATGGAACATCTCTGCAACAGTTTTGCATTTCTACACCTCTGAGTTGTGACAGTGGTGGTCTTGACAATTTCTAAGACGCCTTTGAGGTATCTTTCTTATTACCCCAATGTGACACATTTGGCTTCTTTATTAGGGTTGGCAACTGCACTATCCTTACCCACACCCTTCCACATGCTTCTTTTCTGGCCAACTGGCATTTTTTAAAAAATCCGTCCACTTTTCTCCTCTTTGCATCCCAATTCTCACTATAAAGCTGAGTAAAAGCATTAACATCTATGCCATAGCTTGACTGTTACCTTGAAATTTCCACCACCAGATAAAGTAGTTGATCACCTTTGATCTCAGCCTTCCACAGAGCCTCAGGGCATGAACAAAATGCATCAAAATTCTGTGCCATTGTGAATGCCAGTGGTCTCCATGCCCGTTCCCATAGAGTCCTAATTTCTGTCTGAGATCTCATCAGCCTGACCTTTACTGTCCACATTCCTATTAGCATTCTGGCCTTCTGAGCTCCTGTAAGGTAAACATGTTAAGCTCCACTTACAGTCCTTTCAGCTTTCTGTAGGCTGCTTCTCCAAAGTTTTCCAAAAACCAATTCCTAAGGTTCCTTCTTATCATCGCTAGTATAAACACAGTCAAAGATCCCAACTCCTCATGCCAATCTATTGCCATTAGTTAGCTTTGCACCACCATGACAAAATACCTAAGATAAGTGATGTGGTGAAGATTAATTCTAACTCATGGTTTTAGAGGTTCCAGCCCATGAGCAGGTGGATACATTTCTTTCAGGTAGGAGAGCTGGATGCCAATGGCAGGAAGCATGGGACAGAGAAAACTGCTCACCCTTGGTGCAAGGGGGAAAAAGGAGGAAGAGACCATGTTCCTAAATCCCATCCAGGAGCACATTCCTAACAACCTAAGTACTTCCCACCACCTCCCAGTAGTGTCACTCTGGGGACCAAGCCTTTAATATATGGGCTCTTGTAGACATTCAACATCCAAATTCCAGCAGTATCACATGATGTAATTTTCATGATTCACTTAATACTGTCTCTGGAACAGATATGCTTCATAAATGGCATGGAGCTACCAACTCTTAAGAGGACTGAGTTCTCAGAAATTCCTCAGTGGAGCTCTGGTAGAAACCCAGTGATGTTTTATTAAATGTGAAACTGCATATTTTCCTCAGGACTATTAATGTAAGAGTTATAGAAGTGAAGTGCCATTTGAGAGATGTATCTTTTTCCTAGTTCTCTAGAAAATCTGGGTAAATTATATTCAGATTTTTTGCAGTTAGTTTAAAAAACTGTAATGTATATGAATTTAAAGTCTACCCCAGTAAAAGACAAAGTTGATAACACAAAGCATTCTTGATTAGGATATTCACATAATTCAGTTTCCCCACAGTCACAGTAGAACAAATTAATATGATATTCAAAGGATATTATTTAATTAGAGACTACCAGAGGTTGACACTATGAAACAACTGAGCACAAACTTTCACTTTACAGAAACTGCAGCCAAGGTAAGATGACTAATCACAGGTCACACGGATACTTAATGACCAACATTAAAAAGTTAACTCATTTTCACACTGCAGTGAATGATAGAAAACTCAGACAACTGTGTGAATGTACATTTCTAGTCTCTAGCCTACACAGTAATAATTACTATATTCCTCAGGGTCTGAAAAAACGCTGTGTAGCCTCTCAAAAGTTATCAGATGAAAGCATGACAGAGTTAGACAGCATGATTTCTGTAGTATCCATGACAGGAAACTGTTATGACACAGCCAGCAACAAGAGCAAATGAAGAGGACGCAGTGAATGATATGTTTAAAATAAAACTAATACTCCCAGTTTTTTATTTTTCCTCAAAATCATTTGTAGCTTAATATGATTTACAGAAAGTCTTTTATACAGCAGATTGGAGATAGTCAATGTATCTTCGCACTTGTTTTTCCTTTGGGCAATAGAGAGTGGGAGATTTTTCCATTCCAAAAAGGAGGCATACACCTAACAGCTAGTTTACTATTTAAAAATCATAATCATCATTAGAGCTTACTAGTGATAGATGAAAAGAATGGCTAAAATTTGGAATAATGTTTTGAAAACCACTAAAAGAACTCAATGGCATTATTGCTTGATCTTTTAAAAAATCTAGAAAGACAGAGTTCCTAGATCACAAGCTACCTTTTATAGTCAAATAAAAAAATACATACACATAATTGAATGAGGATTCACAAAGGCATCATTGAAGAATAGTACTTATTAGAACCTTAAGACTAGGCTGTTTGTGAGAACTGTTAACAATAGAATTCACACTGACTTCAATTTTTATTAATTGAAAGAGTTTTATTTTCAAAAGAAGACCATTGACTTATTTTTTCCACAGAGCTATTTTATAATGCCAGGTTTAAAAGTAACAGAAACCTTGATTTAAAAATGAATACTAAACTGGGCATGGTGGCACATGCCTGTAATCCCAGCACCTCGGAGGATGAGGCAGGAGGGTTGTTGCAAGTTCAAGACCAGCCTGGGCTAGAAAGTGAGCTCAAGGCCAGCCTGAACTGCACAGTGAGACCCTGTCTAAAAAAAAAAAAAAAAGAATACTAAGGTGACAGAATTAAAAAACAGAGAAAGAATCTCAAACCTGCATTTTTTTTAATTTTCATTTTTGCAGTGATTATGTCTACAGGACAATTGCCAAAACTATCTAAATGTTTTATTATTTGGTTTTTAGTATTTTTCTAACTTTCCCCTTGTCTATCTCTCAGTAAGCACCATTAACTTTTGGTAGTGGCCATTTCCACTTTTGGTCCGGAATTGCTGTGTGGCCCAGCCAGTAAGTATAGGGGACCCACCAACCCATGTACGGAGGCTGACATGCTTAACAGTTTTATTTTGCTGATTAAAAAGAAATAGCTGTCATCCTTAATACAAAACTGAAATACACCATGGTTTCTCAATTTTTTGGTTGATTAAATTTGCTTTTTTTGGATTACTTTGTTTTGGGAATTAAAAACCTATGATCGAGAATCAAAGCTCATTTTTCTAAGTTTTTCTCCTTGATAGGATTTATCTATGGCACTTATTTCTCTTTCACGGCTCATGCTGTTGGGATTATTTCATCCTTTTGTACTGAAAATTAACAAAAAAAGGAAAACATGCTTTGCTGTCATGAAGCTCATGAATAAGATTTGGAGTCTTGATTCTGCAATAATATTTTTAACAGAAGCTGAGGCAGGGCTTTGTAAAGAGCATTTTACAAGAAGAATAACTTAAAATGAAATATTTAAGCAAAAACAAAATTTGTGAGTCTAATTGAGACCATCATTTTGTAATGAGTGCCCTCTGGTTCCATAATTCGTCAATTTCCTTCTCTGCACTTGAATTACACATGCACTTAACTCTCCCTATGTGTCTCCATCTCCCGTTTGCTGCTGCTGGCTCCCTCCTCAGCCCAGGAATGCTGGCAAGTTTTTGAGGAAAGGATAAACTCATCAATAAATCCCAATCAGGAGCCCTGGAAGATTGGAGTCAGGAAAGAAGAAACTGCACACACGGAGAGTAACCCTTTCTGGCAGCATAGTCAGAAAGCCTAAGTGTTAGAGTCATTCAGTGGGCAGCAGGAAAGGGATAAAAAGACTTGCATAAAAGTTTTGCAAGAGTTAAAATGAAATTCGGAGATGGTTCGCTTTTCTACATATGTATCTCTTCTAATGAAAGTGATTTTAGATGTTTTTGCATGCCGCCTCTGTGGGAGCCTAATATTTGGGCAATACACTAGCAGGGCTGGGGGTGTAGCTCTGGAGCAGACAGCACATGCAAAATGCCCGGGGTTCATTCCCTAGCTCTGCAAAATTAAAAATAAATTAATTCAATGGATACTGTTCCAAGAGCAGATCAGAATGTGTGTCATGAGATTAAGCATTATTAGGAGTTTGATGCCAGTTTAGTGGCATGATTCTGGCTTTGGAGCAACCATGTGATAGTGACCTCTAGAAGATATAGTGCCGGTGATAAAATCATCTTTTTGTTTCTCAAGTCAACAAATAGTCTTCTGGAAGTTAGCAACTCAAATGCAGCATGTCAGTCATACAAGGGTTTGTTTGATTGTCTGTGGAACTACAACCACCAAGTTGCATCTATCTGTGTGAAATCAAACTGACCACACTCCAGTGCCCAGAGCCTGGGAGATTATCTGTCTCCAGGCAATACAGGGCATCCAGGGTACCACTTCCACACATGTGCCCATCTAGCAAGGTGCTGAGATTGACCAATTTTTCTTGCTTCCAGTTTCATCAAAACCACTCTGCATATCTCAAACTGCTGAGTTCAGTGTCACCTTCACTCCTAGATTGCAGAGAACTGTTATTACAGGTGATTTCAGAAAAATAGCCTCTACTACCATACGAACTCTAAAAGAAAGAAACGCTGGGCTACTGGTTTCACTATATCTTTGAAAGTGTAAAAGATCCTAGAGTGATTCTTGAAACATTAATCTGAGATTATTGCAATTAAAATAAGCAAAAGTTGCTATTTGCCTACCGTGTGTGGATGTCACCACATTTTGGCATATTTGGAAAGAATTCAAAAGTACAGCCTCATGCAATAATGAACAGCTGCACAAAAACATGTGGAGCTACAGACAAATGCTTCAGAAACTGGATTTGAGGGAAATGCACATGGCAGCTCTGTAACAGAAGTCGTTTTCTCTGAAAGTCTCTCTGTCCTTGAAGGGTCAAAGAGTGGGAGGAGCAAAGGCTTTTTTCAAGCACAGGAATAACAACTGCAGAAGAGTTCAAGCTACTTAGGCAAGACATTTGAGTACAAACTCTGATTAGAATTTCAGAGCAAGTATTTAAGTTGCTGGCTAGAAACCCACTGAGAAAGACCAACTCTCAAACACCACAGTAGCAAGTACAGCAGGGATGTGATCAGAGGCTTAGTAACAAAAGAGTGAAAGGTAGATGAGTCTTGCGGCTGGCTCTGTCAGACAAGAGCCACCTAACTTAACATGCAAGGAGGGCAAGTAGTTAAGCATCAGGATTGCTCTGGAAATTTCTCAAATTGATTTTCTTCAATACAGAGATAAATAAAATATGACTGAATTGGCTGTGCTATAATATGGCTCATTTGGGATGCTGTGAATTATTTATTTTCAACCTCCACTTGGCATGTTTATTCATTAACCTTTTAAAGCCATTTGATGAAAAAAATGTTGCAAACTTTTCTTAAATTGATTCATTTGGGGAGACGTGTTTAGTGACTAGCTTCTTTATTTGCACTCCTGAACGAACTGTATATATTTTTAAAAACAGCGTCCACCTAGGCAATGCTTTGCAAGATGGCATTTGAATTTGGACCTGCAGGAAGCAAACAAGCACATGAAAGTTGGTGACTGCTGTCTTTAAACTGAGGAACAAAACAAACTAGGGAATAAAATCCACTCATGCATCCTGCAATAACTTAGCAGTCACTATGTGCTTCACACTGGTCATATCTGCTGTGGTGAAAAGACAGGCAAGTCCCCACTCCTGTGTTATTTAGACCAGTGCAAGACACGGATGTCACAGCAAATGACACAAAGGAAGTGGCATGTCACTGGAATGGTGGCAAATGCTATGGGAATGCACAGGCCCTTAGGAAGGAGAGAAGAGGAACTCACTTAATTTTAGGATGCAGGGAAGTTTCTTTGCTCAAAAGAGATTTGTGTCTTTCAACTTTCTGTCACTGTCACAAAACACCTAAGAAAAACAACTTAAAAGTGAAAATGCTGTTTTGCTTCATGGTTTCAGAGGTTTCAGTCCATGGTTGCTTGGTTCATTGCTTTTGGGCCTGTGGCAGCAGACTACATTGTGTCAAAGGCACACGGCAAGGAACCTGTTAACCTCATGGCAGAGAAGGAGGTAAGGAGGAGGAGGAGAAAGAGGAAAAGAGGAAGGAGAAGAAGGGGAGGAAGAAGAGGAGGAGGTGGAACCCCTTCGAGGCCACACTCTCAACAACCTAACTTACTTCTTCTAGGCTCCACCTCCCAAAAGTTCAACCACCTCCCAATAGCATCACTGGGGGCTGACCAAAACTTTAGTACATGGTCCTAAGATCCAGACCATAATAGCATCTTATCCTGAGAGCTGAAGGATAGGTAAGATTCATAGGTAAACCTGGCAGCAACACTTCAGCACCTGGGGTAATTCTAAGGCACACAAAAAACCATGGATGGAATGTGGCAGGAGAAAGAGCCAGCCATAAGAAATGAGCTCAAAGAAGCAGGCACAGCTGGGATCAGAAAAAGCCTACACAGTCCACCTAAAGGGATATGAGATTTTTCTGCTTATCTTACTGGACAAGCAACTGCTGAAGTATTTTAAGGCAAAAAATTCCTTCACAAGGATATGAGCAATGGAGAAGTAGAAATTCCATGGAGAAGGTCATTCAACTGGTGCCAACAGAAGAGACGATGGCTTTGACCACAGGTGGCAGCAGAAGGCACAAATGAACACTTAGGGGGACTGGAGGTGGGAGACATTCCTCCAGGGTGAAGACCAAGAGTTCTGCTGTAGATACGCTGAATTTGAAATTCCCATCTACCATGCAAAAGAAGAGGTCACGTACAATAGTAAGATTTATGAACATGAAAGAATCACTACACTCAACCGACACCAGGAGTTTTTAAAAAAGTAAACATAAAAACAAAACAAAGTTGAGCATCCAGAGAGATAAAGGGAATTTAGAAGGAAAGATTCAAAGTAACATGAAAAGGAGGGGGATGCCAGCGACTGTGTCACACTGTGACATGCCTGAACACCCCTCTTCTGGTCATGGTTGGCTTCAGCAAGAGTAGCTCCAAGAAAGCAAGGGAGGAGCAAGTTGGGGTGGAGAAGGTTAGATAATGACAGGGAAGAGGCAGAAATGGTTCAGTGGGAATGATACTCTTAAGGAGACTGACTGGGGGAAAAAATTAAGAGTAGCACCTGGGTGCAGGGAAAGCTGGTTTGTTAGCGATTTTGCTTTTTCTGTTACTCTTAAAAAGGGGCAAAAATACGTATGTACCAATATATAGTACCAAAAGGACATATATATATCATAAATGGGAGAAAATACATATACAGGGCCTTCACATTGAGCAGCATCCACAACCTTTTTTATTATTTTCATCTGAAGACAGGGTCTTGCTAAATGGCCCAAGTTGGGCTTGAACTCACGATCCTCCTGTCTCAGCCTCTAGAACGCTAGGATTATAGACACGTGCCACCATTCCCACCAAAGGAGCTATGTAATTTATATGTAACTACCCTAGGAAATAATCTAAGTGAGAAGAGACACCTGCAAGTGACGGAAGAGAAGGAACAAGTGCGGGACAAAAGTCTTGAGCCACCAATGGAGCTGACAGCAGGAGCAGAGTAGAGGACTGGACCTAGGGAAGTCACTTTCTCTCTCTGGTTCTAACTGGAGAGGCCACATGTAGAGAGCACCATTCTGGCACCCTGCACAGGACTTGTGTGGAAAATCAGTCTACTGTTCTCCAAATTCTCTGAGCCATGATAAGGGGAAACCCCGAGGTTGTGAAATGTTAAACAATGTCTATTCTTGAGCACAACCTTCTTCAGGATGCCGAGGTCCTGCCAGCCAGCACAATCAGGTTTACTGACTTGGTGACACTACCATTTAAACATGTCAGGTTCCAGGTTTATTCCACCAATTAACCCCCTAAAGCCAAAAACAAAAAACAAAAAACCCTCAAGGCTCCATGTTTCAAACTTCCACTCCTTGAAATAAAAGCTCAACCTACAGATTCAAATAAACAACACAAAGATCTGACTCAGGTGGAGGAGAAGAGAGTGGATGTATATCTGGAATGTGGTCATTAATGCCCTGTTCAGGTCACCCTCACATCTCATTTGAATGACTACGACAGCCTCCCATGTGGCCATGTGGCTTTCACTTTACTCTTTTGGGGTCTCTTCTCCACAGAGCAACTAGAAAAATGCTTTTTCATTAAGTCTTATTGGGCTAAAGCTCTGCTCCAAACCCCAGATGGCCTTTCAACTTCCATGTACAAGTGACATAATGAGTGAAATAGGAACTTACAACACAGGAGATTCCACAGCTCTCTACTTCACATCCTATGGCTCTCCCTGGGGAGACTGCAGCGCCTCTCCTCAAGAGACAAAAGGTCTACCTCAGTCCATGAAACCAGGCTTGGTTGGGACACTGCCTTTGACCAACAGAACATGGCAAGAGTGACCTTATGTGTGAACAAGCATGGGATAACTGGCTGCAGGACAAGACATCAATGTGAGCCAGAGGTAAGTCACCCTATTTGAGAACCCCACAGCTGACCACACTCCATTGCCTGGCCCCTGGGAGCAAGTGAGTGAGCCCAATGCAGCCCAGCAGATGAACCACCCAGCAGAGCCCACCCAACATACCAGCAAAGAAATGAGACAAAGAAAATGATGGCTGTTTTAAACCATTAAGTTTACAATGGCTTTTTTATGTTACAAAAGCTAATTAAGACCTCTTATTTTGTCTCTGTGACACCAACCTCCTTACTGTTTCGTGAATACAAGTATATCTTGCACTTTGGAGCCTTTACACTTGCCATTCAGGATCTCTTCAAATTTTCCTCACCCAGATCGTCACGTGTCACACTCTGCAGGTTTCTGTCCACTGCAATCCACCAGTCTACCAGGGAAATGAAACCTTCCTTCAATGCATTACAGAGATGTGCAGACCCACATACTCCTCTCCAGCCAAGTCCTTCTTGGTTTTTTCGCATGTGGCTCAATCACCATCTACCATATTATATTTACTATATATTTACTTATTTGTTTTCATTCTTTCTCATTAGACTACAAGTCACATGAAGACCAAGACATTTTCTTGTTTTGTTCATACTTATGTCTCCAGTAACTAGCACAGTACCTGGTATGTGGTAGGAGCACAATATATTATTGGTTACATGAACACCTAAATGAATGAAGGAAACAAACCTGAAAATTAAAAAAAAACTAATAATTATTATGAAGATACAGGTTGATGAAGTGGTAGTCAGTAGGTCCTATCTGTAGGATCACAGATGAAAAAAGGCATCATCAAAGATGCGACATTTTAATGGACACCTGAATAAATTCAAGTTCTCCTATGTACAGAAGGTTCAAGTAGCATGTGAGTATCACATCAGTGCTGTTCTGCACTATGGCTGTACTACAAAGTCCAGGGTGTAGTCGCCACTGTTATTTCTTGTTATAGTTTAGGTGGAAAATGTCCTCTAACGGTCTCATGTAGGATCATGGGGTATTAGTCTCATCAGTGGGACTAATCCATTGATGAGTTCATAGCTAAATGCCCATTAGAAGATGAGACCTGGCAGGAAAGGGTGGGCCACTGGGAGTATGCAGTAGAAGGGTGTATTGTTGTCCCCAAATCATCTTTCTGTTTCCTGGCCACCAAGGTGTAAGCTGCTTTCCTCTGCCCTTCCACCATGCAATTTCTGCTTTGACATAGACTGACCATGGATTGAACCCACTGAAATTGTGAGTGAATACTGTGTAAACCTCTCCTCTTTTAATTTACAGGTGACAGGTATTTTGTCCCAGCAACTAAAATACCTAAAGTGAGTAAAACATGTCTAACAAAATAGATGTACCCAACCTGAAATAGACAGCCTCTATCCCCACTACTCCACCAATCCCACTATTCCACCAATCCTTCCTTTAAGAGCATTATAGCTAAACTGCAACAGTGGTCAAAAATAATGAAGCTGCACCAGTGGCACAGTGTCTGCCTGGCAAGCACAGGATCGTGAGTTCAATCCCAAATACCAAAATAAATGAATAAAATAGTAACAATAATAATGAAGCTAACTTTGTGACCACATGTCCCCTACTAGATACTGTTTTAGGTACACTATGGGCTTCAAGTCAATGGTGCTATTATCCTTACTCTAGTACTCATAGAAACTAGGGGACGAAGAATTCAGGTGCTTTGTGTAAAGGCACATGGATAGAAAGCAGTAGGGTTGACTTTAACATGGGGAGTTTAACTCTGACACACCTGCCCTTCCTCACCAATATACAATCCAAAGCTTCACCCAGAACTTTGACTTCAAACTTTGACAAAAGGAAATTTCTGGGTCCTCATATCTAACACCATGCTTTCCCTGGAAGGCCTTGACATTAATCATTCCCCCCACCTCCACCCATGGAGCGTGCACAAGGCATGGATCTCAGGAGAAGGTGCCTTTCCAAGGAGAAAGCTCTAGCTTCTCACATCCAAGGAGAAAGTCAGTCATGTCATACCACCTCGCGTCAGGCACTCCAAGCACCAGGATCCTCTCTTGGTCAACAAACCCGCACACCAGTGCTCAGCACTTATGCAGTCTTTGTATTTACTATCCTTCAAAAGCCCAGCAGAAATAAGTGACACTTATGGAAAACAGTTTTAGGTCACAAAGTAGCACACAATGCTAAAAGCTCCACAAATGACTTTCTTGTCACTGTGCCCAACGACAGCTTGGCTCTGCCAAGTCTGCACCCCTGAATGGCCTTGCAGTTTTCTCCTCCTATTCTCTAGGTTCTTCTGATGACACTGCATGTACTATGGGTCGTGGTTTCCCTGTCCCCACTCACTCCTTTCCTACTGAGGACTATGCATCCCCAGCAACAAGGTAAGGGACATGGAACTGTGCTCTCCCATTTCAGAAGAGAGGGCACATTCTAATGAGACAGCCTGCTAGAATGTGTGAGAGGGATAAGACCAGCACTCAGTTCCCAATTCCCTGAGGTGATCCCTCCTCAGAAGCTATGTCTCACTCAGTCACAAAGACTGGTGGGTGCCGCCTTACATCTGCATTTATTTCCGACAATGAGTCAGTCATTCTTTCATAGTTGATGCCACAAGGCCTCCTTGTAAGAAGTGGAAAAGGGGCACAGATGCAGAGGGAAGACCTTGTAAAGGCACAGAAGAAGATGGCCATCAAACACCAAGGACAGAGTACTGACTCAGAGCCTTCCTTCACAATTTGGCCAACACCTTGATCTCACACTTCGAGCATCCTGAACCACAATCAATAAATTTCCACCATTTAAAATGCTCAGCTTTGGACACTGTGTTGCCGCATTTCGTGAGACCTAATACCCCATGGCCACAATGAGTCCTGCACGGTCTGTCACTGAACTTCCAAGGTTTCATTTGATCAGGGTGCCTGGTGGTGTTGCAATGAATTGTGCTGTTAACTGAACTTTACATGGACTTTTTTCTACAACAAGACACAAAGCCAGAAATCACAGATTTTTATTTTACTCACAGTTATCTGTAGTGACATCTCCAGTATCATTGTAATGCCAGCATCTGGCAGAATTTGCAGAATGAAAATGTACTCATAAGAGACAAGTCTGGCACATGCAGTATTGCCATATTAAAAGTCACAAGACTTCTTTATCATCTAGGTATAAAGACCAACTTTTCATGAGCTAGCATGTGGCAAGAACAGCATGTAAATATATATTGGTCAATGGGATAGAACGATGAAATCTGAAAGACGGAACAAATGCAGCAGATTCCTCTAAAAGAAATAGAATAGCAGTATATCAGGTTTTGATGTTTACAAAATTATTAAGTATAAATCTTTAAAGGGGCTAATATTTGAACTCAGGAGACAATGAGAGTGAAGTGTGTTCACTGTAAGAGTGACTTAGTATGAGAAGATGAGAACAGTAAAAATAACTAGTGATAAATTGTAAGGAGAAAGCTGGAAAATGAAAATGAGAACTTGCTACCTGGGAACTGTGGATCAGAATGAAGACAAGTATCTATGTAAAGTGACTTACAGAATCAACTAGCTATAACAACTAACAAAGAAGGAGACATGACTGGATGAACAGAGCCGATGTATGTGCTTTTGGAATTTCTATTCCAGAGAAGGAAAAGTAGTTCACACAGTGCTCTAGGTTGTATTGCTTCTAGAATATGGAGGGGGAAAGTTTAGGGAGTTAAGTTCAACCTGAACTCAAAAGCGAGACTTGGTAATTCAGACAAAAACTCATCTCTATTCTTCAATAATCCAAGAGACTCCAGGGGCAAACAGCTGCCAATGAGAATGTACAAGGATATGGAAACCAGAATGCAGACATGGTTTTCATGCAGAATTCTCCCAAAAAGTCTCCTGTATTCAGTATTAGAACTTTTGGTAGGTGATTGGACCTTAGGGGTACTGGACTCCTCACTGGATTAAATGAGTGATGAGTTCATAGCTGAGTGTGCTGAGGAAGTGGGGCCTGGTTGGAACAGGGCAGGGGCTCACTGGGGGTGTGACTTTGGAGGATGTTTCTTCCTCCCTGGCTCTTCCTTTTTCTCTCTGATTCCTGCCTGTCATGAGGTTTTCCTCTACAATACCATTCCACCATCCCATTTCTGCTGTAGAGCCAGGTAACCATGAACTGAACCCCCAGAATCATAAGCCAAATTAAACCTCTCTTCTTTGATGCTGTGGATGTCAGGTATTCTGTCCCAGCAAGGAGAAAGCTGGCTAATACATGTGGAATGTTTTCTAGAAATGGCTTCAAAACTGCACATGTGTCTTGTTTTCCATAAGGAATAGCAGAAGAAACTGCCACAAGAATTTCACATCCATTCATGTCACTGACACCTGCAGGAAATTTAGTGTTTGAAGAGTGTCCTCCTACCCAATTCATCTCAGGTACATAATCAAATTAAATTCCATGGCACCCAAAATTCTTGAAAATTCAATCATCAATTCAGGAAATCAATACCTCAATATCAAACCTGAATTTGGCCTAATACAAATTTCTAGACTTTGTTAAAACCATCACCTTTTATAAGACCTCCAAACAGATTCAAGGCACACACATAAAAATGATCTTCCAGACTCATATATGATTTGAAATTCTCTTTACAGAAAAACTACACAGGATTTGTCTCATAGTAAACTTTGGAAATGTATTACTAATGTGAGTTTAAACCCAAGGATGTCAGATTGTTTTGTTCATGGAATCCTGAGTGTCCCAGTAAATCTCTTCCCAAAATTCAACAGTCCAAAAGAAATAACTTACAGTTCTATTTATTAAACTGTTAGGTCCAGACAACTTAAGTAAGTATCCCCTAACAATAAACCTAAATTGTCATTATTAAATAATCACAGTTACTTGCACCAGGATGCGTAAACCTGTTGGGCAGCGAGCAGTTTCTCAAATATGGAAATTGGGTGAAATTCTGACACCTTACATTGCCTGCTCTCCTGTGGTCTTTGAGGAGCACTTGCTTTTTATCACAACCACTATAATCTAAGTTCACAAACATATCAGCAAAAGGCATACACCAACACCGAAGCCACGAGCGGCCTCCAGTTGGTAATTCACTAGGTATCCAACAGATGACGGGGAATTTTCCAAAAAAACTCACACTATCTAGTGATACCTCAGGAAGTTCTTTGTGGTTCTCCCAGGCAGTCTCAATCTCAAGTTTCAGAACCAGGAGTTTATAGAATCATTAGTTTCTATCTTGAGAGCAATGTATTTAGCAACAGGATGCACAATTAACAATAGAAGACACCAGCCCATATTTCTAATCGTCTCAATCACTTCTGCATCTTTGGTTAATGTTTGTCAAGTCTAATGAGTCTGTCATTGTTCTTCATAGAAGCATGGCTGCACCAGTGCCAGGGGCACTAACTTTGTTACTCGGTTTTGCTTAAAATAATTGCCTTCAGTAGCAGGCTAGATTGCTGAAACATTTTTCTGCCTCCTCTTAGTTATGTGCTCCTCAAGGGAATTTGAAACCACACATTGTAATGGCCAATATCAACTCAACAGGCCCCTGACAACCATGCTGTGTGACATTAGGCTAAGGGCAGCACACTGCTGATAGCACATTCATGACCACCAGGCACCAAAGCTGACCCATGTATTAAACACTTGGAGAGCTGCTGCTGCGCGGATTGAAGATAACAGATGAAACTATTCTAGAACACAACACATGGGTCACATTCAACAAATCCTGTTATTAACCCTACCCTGGATTTCCAGTGTGGTAAAGGGTACCCAAAGTGGCCTCTGGCCACGTAGCTTTCCAAATATGGGATTAACTTCACAGCAGTGCATGGGCTGCCATATAAGAATCTAGTCCCAACCTGGACCCTCAGGAATAGACCTCAGGACTGGAACCTCCACAGACTCTGGTGGACCATGGCTGCACATAAGTTTACAATGTTGAACTCTGGCTACACCAAAGTTCATATTGACCACAGTTTCATTACAATATCAAAGTCAACTTTTTCAAACTGTCCCTCAGATGAAGGACTTCTATCTAAAACATATAAAGAATTGAACAAAATCAGGCCCCTCAAATTCAAAGACCCAAACAAAAATGGGCATCTTAGATGAATACACACTTCTCAGATGAAGAAATATAAATGGCAAATAAATATATGAAAAAAGGTTCAGCATCATGGGTCATTCAAGAGATGCAAATTAAAACAACACTGAGATTCCATTCCCACTCCAAAAAGAAAGACTATCATTAAGAAATCAATGGATAACAAATGCTGGAGAGGCTGTGGGGAAGAAAGAACCCTTCTCCACTGTTGGTGTGAGTGTAGACTGGTACAACCACTGCGGAAATCAGTGTGGGGATGCCTCAAAAACTAGGATTAGATGTCCTATTCGACTCAGTTATTCCCCTTCTGTGTATTTTCCCAGAAGAATTAAAAACATCATACCACAGCAATATATGTGTACCTGTTTATAGAAGCACAATTTGTAATAGCTAAATCTTGGAAGCAAGCCAAATGCCCATCAATTGCAGAATGGATGTGGTAAAAGGAAAGATGTGGCATTCTTATACAATGGAGTACTACTCAGCCATAAAGAAGATACACTTGGGACTTTTACAAGTAAATAGATGCAACTTGAGACCATATTCATACGTGAAATAAATCAGACTCTCATGTGTAAACATCACATTGTCTGCCTAGTGTAAGAAGCTGAAAGAGTAAATAAGATCCAAAGTGCACAATATTGTGAAATGGGGAGAAACTATTCAAAAGGAAAGAGAAACTGTGATGGGGGAAAGGAGAAAAGGGAGAAAAGGAAAAACAAATAATAAAAATAAAGAAGTATATATATATATATATATATATATATATATATGATAGTTAGGATAGTTACACTACTAATTTCTATTAGTTTATTGAAAAGAAAAGTTTGTATCTATATTATTTGATCAATTTTTCATGCCTGTGTCTTGTAATATGAACAACTACTTTGATGATAACAATATGCAATGTATTTACCATTGGTACTCCCTATCTTGTTTTGAAACCTTGTGTCATTGTTTTTATTGGTTTTTTCTCTTTAAAATACCTAGAGTATGTGCCAAAATTAGGGCAATCTAACTGCAGATGCACTAGGAGGGAGAATAAATTTATGGAAATAAGCCAGAGAAAATTTAACACAACAGGTTAAGGTAGTAAATACCAGAAAGCTAGTGAGGTAACCTACAATTTTACCTTATTCCATGAGAAGAAAGGAATGTTGTCCTTCAAATCTGAAAAATACTAAGATGATAGAATAAGGATTTTCTCATTTTGATTTGTGAACACGACTTCTTGCTTGAAAACCTTTAGAAAGTAACCACAGTGACCATTAAAAAAATGGTTTAGATGAATCCCTTAATTATTAGAGCTGCTAGTTTGGGACTTTTAAATAAAATCACTTTGACCAACAGTTACTGTGCATGATAAGTAACGAAACCTACTTAGTCAAGAGGGGATTACAAGTGAAAGAAGAAAGGATCCACCATTGTCACATAATAACCACAGATGGCTTTAAGATGGGGTGGTGGGTGAAAGGGAGAGGGAAACCTTGGCATATGCCGTGATTTGCATGTAGTTTGAGGGTGCTGTCCCCCCGGTTCACGTTTTGGAAATCCTGGTCCTTCATATAGCAATGTGAGAAGTGGATAAGTCTGTACGAGGCGGAGACTTGTTTGAAGTCAGTTGGTTACTGGGAGTATTTCCTTCAAACAAGGAGTAATGCTGACTTCTCAGAGTAATTTCTTATGGGAATGAGACATTAAAAACATAAGATGGCACAGTCAAGCAGGCCGCTCACCAGGATGCTGGCACAACGCTCCTGAGCCTCCAGAGTGCTGAGCTAAATATAAACTTATTTTCTTATAAAGTATCCAGGCTTAGTTATTTTGTTATAGTATCAGAAAATTGACATATAAAGGAAAAAGAATCTAGAATTAAAACAATTTTGCTATACACATAGTGCCCACCAATTCTTTGAAATAAAATGCCAAGAATATATCACATAAATGCCACTAATTAACAATGAAATCATTTACTAGGAAATGTTGGCAGATAAACTAGTACTTAATACATGAATTATTTTGTTCCTTATTCACAGTTATAATACTTTGTACATGGAATTAAATTTAGGTTCTTATGTGCACAAAGCCTCTCTTTGATGCTGTTCTTATTATAACAGCTGGCTTTTTATGCCCTGCACAGATATTTTAAAAATAAGAACTACTTATAATAATGGAAAAAATACCACTACTGGATATGGAGGTTCTAAATGTCTTTGAG
>RJWM01028543.1:0-25120 GCA_004363535.1 Dasyprocta punctata
GAACTCACCACCTCGCACCTGCCAGGGCAGGTGCTTAAGCCACTGAGCCAAACTCCCAGCCCTGGTTTTTTTGAGGCAGGGTTGCACTATGTAGCTCAGGCCAGTCTTGCGCTCGCGTTGTAGCCGAAGCTGGCCTGGAACTCACAACGCTCCACCTACCTCAGTCTCCCGAGTGCTGGGATTAAAGGCGTGCGCCACCACGCCCGGCTTGGCCCTGGTTTTTTGAGGCAGGGTCGCACTGTGTAGCTCAGGCTGGCCTTGTGCTTGCATTGTAGCCCAAGTCGGCCTCAAACTCACAATGCTCCTCCTACCTCAGCCTCTCGAGTGCTGGGATTAAAGGCGTGCACCACCACGCCCGGCTTGGCGAGACCCTTCTTGCTTAAAAAACAAAATGAAACACATGAATCTGACTGCAGTGACACGTGCCAGTAGTCCCAGCTACTAGTTAGGAAGGTGAGGTGAGAGGGTCCAGCATTGGGGCCAGTCTAGGAGACCTTACTTCAAAAAAAAAAAAAAAAAAAAAAAAAAAAAAACCCCGAGAGAGAGAGAGAGAGAGAGAGAAAGAAATTAAGACATACAGAATCTCAAGCCTGCCCCAAATCTACTAAATTTGAATCTACCTTCAGCACGCTGACGTTTCCTAGGCACACTGATATTTGAACACTGATCTACAGAGATTCTATAAACATACAGGGCAGTGAGTGCAATAAGACTCAAAGTCAACAGAGACCTACAACATGGAAAGACATGAGTTTCTTCTATGGAATCTGAAGGCTGTTTAAAGTCTTAAAGAGTATTGCCAGAAGTGGTGGTACCCAACTGCGATCCCAACATTCAGGCCGAGGCATGAGGATTGCTGTGACTTTGAGGCAAGCCTAGGCTGCAGAGTGAGTTCAAGGACAGCTGAGAATACACAGTGAGACCCCATCTCAAAAATTAAAAAAAAAAAGAGCCGGGCGTGGCGGCACACGCCTTTAATCCCAGCACTCGGGAGGCTGAGGTAGAAGAAGCATTGTGAGTTTGAGGACAGCTTGGGCTACAACGCAAGCCCAAGGCTGGCCTGAGCTACATACACAGTGCGACCCTGCCTCAAAAAACCAGGGCCAGGAGTTTGGCTCACCGGCTTACGCGCCTGCCTGACAGGTACGAGGTTGTGAGTTCAATCCCCAGTGCCGCAAAAATAAATAAATAAATAAAAAAAAGGGCTGAGGATATAGCTCAGCAGTACACTGCCTGCCTTGCAAGCGCAAGGTCATGAGTTCCGATCCCTGGTACCAAAAAACAAAACAAAACAAATTTTTTTTTTTTAAAAGGCTGAGCTACATAGCCGGGCGTGGTGGCGCACGCCGTTAATCCCAGCACTCGGGAGGCTGAGGTAGGCGGAGCGTTGTGAGTTCGAGGCCGGCTTGGGCTACAACGCGAGCGCAAGGCCGGCCTGAGCTACATAGTGCGACCCTGCCTCGAAAAACCAGGGCCGGGAGTTTGGCTCAGTGCCTTAAGCGCCTGCCCTGGCAGGCGTGAGGTTGTGAGTTCAATCCCTGGTGCCGCAAACAAAAAAAAAAAAGGCTGAGCTACATAGTGAATTCAAGAGCAGCCTGAACTACACAGCAAGACTCTGTATTAAACAGACAAACAAACAAATGATGTCCCCAAAAATAATAAACAAAAGCTGGGCGTAGTTTTTTTTTTTTTTTTTTTTTTTGTGGCACCAGGGATCAAACTCACAACCTCGCACCTGCCAGACAGGCGCTTAAGCCACTAAATCAAACTCCCAGCCCTAGTTTTTCAGGCAGGGTCGCACTATGTACCTCAGGCCGGCCTTGTACTCACATTGTAGCCCAAGCCAGCCTTGAACTCACAACGCTCCGCCTACCTCAGTCAGCCGAGTGCTGGGATTAAAGAGTGCTGGGATTAAAGGCATGCACCACCATGCCCAGCTAGTTGGGCATAATGATGCATGCCTGTAGTTTCAGCACTCAGAAGGCTGATGCAGGAGAATCACAATGAGTTTGAGCCCAGCCTGAGCCTATGTAGTGAGACCCTGTCTCAAAAAAAAAAACAAACAAACAAACAAAAAAAAGCCCAAAAAACCAAAAAAAACCACACACAAAATTTTACAGGGTAGTGGGGGATTTAGCTCAGTGGCACAACTGCCAACCTGGCAAGCACAAGGTTGTGAGTTCGATCCCCAGTATCAAAAGAAAAACATCTAGCTCAAAATTTTACAGGCTAGCTAAGCATGGTGGTACATGCCTGTAATCCCAGCACTTGGAAGCTGAGGCAGAAAGGTTGTTACCTGGACTACAAAGTGAGCTCAAGGCCAGCCTGAACTAAACAGTGAGACCTTGTCTCAAAAAGACAAAAAATAAAAAATGTATGGGCTAGTGGTGTAGCACATTGGAAGAGTCCTTGCCTAGGACAGAAAAGCTCAGCATCACAAAAATAAAAATGTTTTACATAGTTGCTATAGAGAGCTAACAAAATAAAGGTCTGGCATAGAAGAGTTGCTTTACCACATGATTGCTAATAGTAGTACATTATTATGCTAGGGTTTAAGTTTCGAGATAAACTGAATGAAAAAATTTTAGAGCTACTGGGAATTACACCCAGGCCTCTGCAATAAACTACATCTCAAACCCTTTAATTTTTTGAGACAGGGTCTTGCTAAGTTGCTCAGGCTGGGCTTGAACTTGCAATCCTGCTGCCTCAGCTTTCCACAGTGCTGGGATTATAGATATGCACCATCATGTCCAGTATGAAAAACATTTCACACAAGGACATGGAAAAACTGAGAACAGAGGGTCTGTAGAGGGCTTGGGAAACCAAGAGTTTATCTGCACTCTCACCCTTGCAGAGGAATGACCAAGCCCCATTTAAAGGATAGAGCCTTCCCATTTCTTCAAGGGAAGGTACTGGGATGTAGATGAACTGCCACACAGTCATTCTCCTATGTTCTGTGACAGGAAGCCAAAGACTTTTTGTAGCTTCTATCACACACTCCAAAATGGGACCGCTCCTTATTAACCTACTGGGAACACTGGCAGACTGGAAAGCTAAGCCTGAGGCTCCCTGTAGCTACATCAGGACATAAGCAATAGCCACGTTAAGACTTGTGAGTACATCTCTGCATTTATATCTGGGTGCATAAGTAGACACATGTGAATGGTGCAAAGACCAAGGTGGCTTAAAAGGAGAGCCTCACTAAGTTTCTAAAACTCAGGGTTGCTGGATACTCCTGTAATCCCATAATCCCAGTACTCAGGAGACTGAGGCAAAAGGAATGCCGAGTTCAAGGCCAGCCTGGACCACACAGCTAGACTCTGTCTCAAAAAAACAACTCTGGGTAGTTTAGAGACTAATGGAGAAGGAAAGCAAATCCATTAAGGTCACCTAGACATCAAGATAAACTATATTACAGTCATACAGTAAAAATGCAGATAGGCAGTCTAAGTCTGCTGAAAGTGGGCACAGGAAAGACAAATGAAATCAAAGCAGAGGAATCCATTCTCTATCCCAAACTGAGAAAGTGAGAAGGAACAGAGGACAGAGCCAAGACCAAGAAACACCACAGAAAGTAGTCAGATAACACATAGCAAAAATGAAGAAGCAGCCGGGCGTGGTGGCGCACGCCTTTAATCCCAGCACTCGCGAGGCTGAGGTAGGCGGCGTGTTGTGAGTTCGAGGCAGGCTTGGGCTACAATGTGAGTACAAGGATGGCCTGAGCTATACAGTGCGAGCCTGCCTCAAAAAACCAGGGCTGGGAGTTTGGCTCCGTGACTTAAGCGCTGTCTGACAGGTGCGAGGTTGTGAGTTCAATCCCTGGTGCCGCAAGAAAAAAACAAAAAGAATTTCAAAGAAATCTCATGCAGGATCTAGACATCCTAAGCAGTCTTCTGCCATTAGTTCTCTACCAATTAGGAGTATTTCATTGAAAAAAGTCTGAGAAGTACTTGTGTAACACAAATTATGAGTCAGGCATAATCCCAGCTACTCAGGAAGTTGAGGAAGGAGGACTGCAAGTTTAAGGCCAGCCTGGACAACTGAGCAAGTCCCTGACCCAAAATAAACATACAAAAAAAGCCTGGGCATAGAGTTTAGTGTTAAGAGTGTTTGCCTAGAATGCATAAGGCCCTGGGTCCAATTCTCAGTATTGCAAAAAAGGAGGAAGAAGAGGGGAGAAGGAGGAAGAGGAAAACTGCTATCTCAGATAGGCACATCACTTTCTTCCTTTGGTCTGTTTTCCTAACTAGGAAAGGAGAACTAGAGCCAGGCGTGGGGGCATATACCTGTAATCACAGCACTTTGGGAGGTAGTAGAATATCAAGTTTGAGCCCAGCCTGGGCAATTTACTTACTTAGCAAGACCCTGTCACAAATTAAAAAAAAAAAAAAAAAAAAAAAAAAAAAACAGAAAAAAAAAAAAAAAAAAAAAAAAAAAAAAAAAAAAAAAAAAAAAAAAAAAAAAAAAAAAGGCTGGGATATAGCTCAATGCAAAAGGCTGCTCAATGCAAACCCCAGTACCACACACAAAAGAACTGGACACCACATATGGTAGCACACGCCTATAATGCTAGCACTCAGGAAGCTGAGGAATTGCCACCGGTTTGAGACAAGCCTCGACTTCACAGAAATGCTTGGCTCAAAAAACCATAAAGAAGAAAGGGAACTTGTGATTGGTAGACCAGTGGTTGGGACTCTATTACCTTTATATATCTTCTGGGTCTGCTTGAGACTTGATTTTGTATCACTATAACCCCTCACTAGGTAGCATCTTGCTACACTGAGGAGAAATGCAATTACTTACACAGATTTAATAAGTGCTGATACAAACCACAAAATTGTCCTACTAATCAAATCAGGTAATCAAACACAGACATACTGCTCCAATTCCTTTTAGTTAAAAAACTGTCCTATAGGCTGGGGATTTAGCTCAGTGGCTCAAGTGCTTGCCTGGTAAGTAGGAGGTCATGAGTTTGATTCCCAGTACCCAAAAAAAAAAAAAAAAAAAGTCTTAGAACTGGACATGGTAGCATTCACCTATATCCCACCTACTTGAGAGCCTGACACAGGAGGATCACAAGTTTGCAGCCAAACTGGCAACTTTGCGAGATTCTGTCTCAAAACAAAAAATAAAATGGCTACAGGTCAGTGGTGGAGGGGCGCTGGGTTCAATAAATCCCCATTAAAAAATAAAACCAACAGCCTGCCTTGAGATGGGGATCTGACTCAGTAATAGAGCATTTGCCTAGTATGCTTGAGGTCCTTGTTTCAAATCCTAACTATACAAAAACCATATAAAAAATAATGAACTAATAGGAACACCTTCACCTAACAAGTGCCTGGTGGCCTGCACAGATCCAAAGGCAAATTAATCCATTCAAGAGGAATCATCAGCTTAAGAAGCCAAATACAGTTTACTTGATTCAACACAGCCTCTCAATTTGGGGCCAGGTTCGTTTACTGCCTAGAACAGGATATAAAGACAGTATGAATAAACCCATCCTTAAGGTTCAAGCAAGAAAGGAATACCCATACTCAAGAAAAACTCTTATTTGCCTAACCTGTCATTTATTTCCCCAGTGCTGGAAATTGAACTCAGGGCCTTTGCACAGAGCTACATCTCCAGCCTTTTAAAAAAATATTTTTTCTTTTGGTTTTGAGAAAGGGTCTCACTATGTATTCCAGGATTCCATTATCTTATTTTTGGTCTTCTTGAGATAAGGTTTCACTATGCAGTTCAGACTGGACTTGGACTAACTAAGCAGCCCAAGTTAACCCTGAACTCATAGTGATCTCCTGATTCAGTCTTCAGAGTGCTGGCATTACAAGTGTGGGCCACCATAGCCAACTGTTGTTGCTTTTTTTTTTTTTTTGGTGGTGCTTGCAATTGAACCAAGGACCTTGCATGTGCTCTACCAATGACCTATATTCCTAGCTCTCTAACCTTTTATCTTGAACCAGATCCACCTACTGATCCTATTCCAACAGAAAACTGTTCATATACAAACTTTTAAAATAACCCTATTTCTATGACTGTAATATCTATCAATGATATGGCTAGGAATAAAAAACACAACAGGTGAATACACTTATCTTCTATTCGATATTCAGTGTTGAAAGCCTCAAACAGACTTTACCTGAAATAAAGGGCTAGATCACTTAAAATCTGATCAATGAAATCACTTCAAATTCTGTAGTGACTGTCAACTAGAGGAATGTATATTTCAAATTCATGGACACTTACTTGAATGTATGTTTTCATATGTCTGACCATTGCAGAATTTGGGAGTATGGGACAGGGTGGGTGAACACATCAGACATTCACAGAGCAGGGTCAGGTATGTGAAATATCCTACAATGAGGCAGTCACAAACAGCAAAGAAACCACTCCCCATAAGAAAACTCAATGTCCTTGTTTTTTTGCTTTTTGGGGGGTGCTTTTTGACAGGGTCTCACTATGTACACTAGGCTTACCTTAAACTTGAACCAACCCTCCTGCCTCAACCTCCCAACTGCTGGGACTACAAGCCCATAACACCACACCCAGCCAACATCCTTGTTGAGACAAGTTGCCTTTTTTATTGAAACAGGGTCTTGCTATGTAGTCCAGGCTGAGCTTGAACTCATGGCAATCCTCCTGCCTCAGCTTCCAACAGCTGGGATTAGACACCATGCCTGCTTTTTTTTTTTTTGTACAATAATGGGGATTGAATCAGGCCCTCTGCATGGACCTACATCTCCAGGTCCCCCCTTTTTTGAGACAGGGTCTTGCTAAGCCACTAAATTTCCCATGCTGGGCTTAATTTTTTTTTTTTTTTGTACCGGGGATTGAACTCACAACCTCACACTTGCCAAGCAGGTGTTTGTGCCACTGAGCTAAATCCCCACTGGGCTTGATTTTGCAGTCCTACTGATTCAGCCTCCCACAGTGCTGAGAATATAGGCATATGTCACCATATTATTCCTATTTACTCATTTCTTATTTTTTTTGGTACCGGGAATCAAACTCAGAACTTCTCACTTGCCAGGCAGGTGCTGCGCCACTGAGCTTTACCCCTGGTCCCTATTTATTATTTTGAGAGAGTCTCACTATGTATTCAGGCTGACCTTGAACTCATGGTCATCCTCCTGCCTTAGCCTCCTGAAAGCTGGGATTGCACGCATGCACCACCAAGCCCAGTGTTCTATTTATTTTTCAATTCTGATTTTTAAAAAAAATCTGCATGGTTAGCTGGCCATGGTGGCACACACCTGTAATCCCAGCACTGGGAGGCTGAGGCAGGAGGATCCTTGTGAGTCTGAGACCAGCCTGGGCTACAAAGTGAGTTCAAGGCCAGCCTAAACTGCATAGTGAGACCCTGTCTAAAAAAATAGGGCCAGGATGCCTTTAATCTCAGCACTTGGGAGGCGGAGGTAGGAGGAGCGTCATGAGTTCAAGGCCAGCTTGGGCTACAGCGCGAGTGCAAGACCGGTCTGAGCTACATAGCGCGACCCTGCCTCAAAAAAATAAAAAAAATAAAAATAAGAAAAAAAATAAGGCCAGAGATTTAGCTCAGTGGTATAAGCACCTGCCTGGCAGGTGTAAGGTTGTGAGTTCAATCCCTGACACACATGCACACACACACAAAAAAAATTGTATTGTTGGCTATCAAACTCAGAGCCTGGAGTATGGTAGATAAGCACTCTACCACTGAGCTACATCATCCTTTTTACTTTCAGACAGGATCTTTTTAAATTTCCTAGTTTGGCCTCAAACTTGTGATCTTTCCACCTCAGCCTCCCAAGTAGCTGGGATTATAGTTATGTGCTACCACACCCAACCAAGTATCATTTTTTAAAATGGCTAACTAGAAGGTTTAACAAAATATAGATGGATCATTCAGTTAAAAATGCTGCTAACCTGTCACTGCAGGTGGAGAAATGAAAACATGTACATTTGGCTTGGCTCAAGAATTCTGCAAATGTTTGCCTTTTTTCTTCCTTTGGTACTGGATATCACTATGTATTCCAACCTAGCCTTGAACTCACTATGACGTCAAGGCTGTTTTTATACTTATGGAACTCATGGCAAGCCTCCTGCCTCAGCCTCTTCAATGCTAAGATTACAGGTATGTGCCACCAACCCTTGGTTTATCTTTTATTTTTTTTGGTACTGGGGATTGAACTCACAGCCTCACGCTTACCAGGCAGGTGCGTAGGTCACAGAGCTAAATCCCCAGCCCCTATTTTTTATTTTTGAGACAAGAGTCTTATTAAGTCACTAAAGTTGCCCAAGCTGGGCTTGAAACTGCAACCCTCCTGCTTAGCCTCCTCTCAGTATGTTGGGACTACAGGTGTGCACTACCATGCCTAGCTTAAAATCATTTTCTTTTTTTTTCTTTTTTTTCTTTTTTGCGGTACCAGGGATCGAAGTCACAACCTCGCGCTTGCTGGGGCAGGTGCTTATGCCACTGAGATAAATTCCTGTTGAAACAGAGTCTCACTATGCAGTTCAGGCTGGTCTTGAATTCACTTTGTAGCCCAAGCCGGCCTCAAACTCACAACGCTCCTCCTACCTCAGCCTACGGAGTACTGGGATTAAAGGCGTGCGCCACCACGCCCGGCTATTGACTGCCACTTTGAAACAGTGAAAAAGACAAAAGCGCCCATGATACCAGGCAGTTAGTCTCATACTATCAGGTAGGTCTTGGTGTCCTTGTAAAAATATAAAGGTTCATAAAACATCAACCTCAGACAAGGCCACTCTCTTGTATCTTCTTTTGCTTTCTGCAGTGAGGAGACTGAACCCAGGTTGATGCAGGCTAGGCAAGTGCTCTACCACTGAGGTATACCCCCAACCCCCACACCAAAGCCACTCTATAATCATATCTGAACAGAGACCAAACATGAACAGAGTCTAAAACACCAAACAGGAACATTAAGCCAGGTGTGCTGGTGCACACCTATAATCCTAACACTCAAGAGGCTAAGGCCATCCCAGGCTACAGAGTGAGTTCAAGGCCAGCCTGAACTACATTGTGAGACTGCCTCAAAAAACCAACCAACTAAACAAACAAACAAACATTTTCTAAAATAAGAAAACATCAAACATTCCCTTATCTATGCTATGTGATGACATCCTCATCATCAATTAAGAGTCTTAACCTCCTTCTAGACAAGATTAAAATATACAAATCATGAATTTCTCTTTGCCTCCTGACAGTGTCCCAAGTGCTGGGATTACAGGCATGTGCCACCACACCTGGTCCATCAGTATCAGTTTTGACGCTTCATTCTGTGGTGACACATTAAATCTAAGCATTTCAATCATTATCCAGATTCTACCTCTAGGATGTCTTATATCTCTCTCCTACTCGCTCCCTCCCTGCAGCTTTTCTGGTTCAGACCTTCATTACCTCTTGTGATCCATGACACTAGCCTTCTGTAAGTATTTTTTTTTTTTTTTTTTTTCAGCACCAGGGATTGAACTCACAACCTCGTGCCTGTTGGACAGGCACTTAAGTCACTGTGCCAAACTCCCGGCCCTGGTTTTTTAAGGCAGGGTCGCACTGTGTAGCTCAGGCCTGCTTTGCGCTCACGTTGTAGCCCAAGCCGGCCTCGAACTCACAATGCTCCTTCTACCTCAGCCTTCCGAGTGCTGGGATTAAAGGCGTGCGCCACCACGCCCCACTTCCCTGTAAGTATTCTTCCAAAGCACTACTCTAACCATCCACTCACTGAGCAATGAAAATCCTTGAGTTATTGTCTCCCCATCCCCCACAGTGTAAAGTCAGCCACACATTCAAGGGCTTCCACAATCTGAGCCATTCCAACTCTCTTCTAGAAGCTTGTCATAATAGAATCTCATTACCCCTCATAAATGGTCCATACTTTTCACTAGATACATAAGCTACTACTACTCCCATTCAACAGATACTAAGGCACAGAAAAAGGAACATTTGCCGAGTATCACAAAGCTCAGAGAAAAGCTTCCTTGCTTTGGTTCATTAGCTAAGCAAAGAGAAACAAACTGCAAAAAGAAAACAACTTTCCCTGACCCCCAAACATTTTATGTCATGAGGATGTAGGAATACACAAGTAGGTATTATGAGTAAGGTAGTCAGTCATGGTGGCATATGCCTATAACCCCTGCTACTCAGGAAGCTGGGATAGAACTGCAAGTTTGAGGCCAGCCTGGGTAACACAGTGAGACCACGTCTTAAAAAGAACTGAGTGAGGCAGTGGGGATATAATTTACTGAAAGAACTCTTGCCTAACATACCCTAGGCCTTTGATTCAATCCATACCACCAAAAAAAAAAAAAAAAAAGAGGAAGTTGACTTATGACAACATGTTCACCTTAATAAATTCAAATAGTTGGAAATTCTAATGATTAATTCAGGTCACAATTCAGCAGCATTTGCAGGCCAAACACCATGGTGCAAGTGTGGGAAATAAAATGAACCTTCCCAAACAGAAGACTTTTTTCTACTCCAGTAAAAACAATGATAGTTCTCTTAAACAATTAGACAGGTTGAGTAAATAGGAAAAGGAAGTTTTGTGAAGGCTTACTACTACTTAGCTTTGAAAAGCTTCAGTATGGCTGGAGATATAGCTCAGCTGCATAAACACCTGTCTAGCAAGCATGAGGTCATGAGTTTGATCCCCGGCACCAAAAAAAATAAAAAAGAAAAGCTTCGGTATAAGCCAAGCAAACTTCAACACAAGAAATGAAAGATGGGAGTAGCATCATATGCCTATTACCCCAACACTCTAGGAGACTGAGGTAAGAGGGCCGGAAGTTCAAGCCAAAACTGTACAGTTTAGCAAAACTAAAGCTGGGTGTGGTGATGCACGCCTATAGTCCCAGCACTCAGGAGGCTGAGGCAGGAGTTTTCTCTGAGCTTTGTGCGCTGTGAGTTGGAGGCCAGCCTAAAATACATAGCGAGGGCCTGTCTCTAAAAACAAAAACAAAACAACAACAACGACAACCAAAAAACACTGGTGATGTAGCTTGATGCAGAGGTTCTGAGTTCAGTCCTCAGTACTGCCAAAAATGAAAACAACGACCCCCCAAAAAAAAGGAAATGAAAACTTGGTTCCAAACACCACGGTATTATTTCCTTCCTCAACACTGAATTTTTAGCCGGGCGTGGTAGCGCACGCCTTTAATCCCAGCACTCAGGAGGCTGAGGTAGGCGGAGCCTTGTGAGTTCGAGGCCAGCTTGGGCTACAACGCAAGCCCAAGGCTGGCCTGAGCTACATACACAGTGCGACCCTGCCTCAAAAAACCAGGGCCAGGAGTTTGGCTCAGCAGCTTAAGAGCCTGTCTGGCAGGCGTGAGGCTATGAGTTCGATCCCTGGTGCCAAAAAAACTGAATTTTTTCCTATGTCCTTTACAAACAGACATTTCTCCTAGTACAATGGTACCCCAGTAACTTGTTAATTATTTCTCGGAGGGGCTGCAAGTACCCAAAACAAGTACCAAATTAAGTGTTTTGGCTGGAAAGGGTAGCAAGTCACAAGGAAATCAACACCAACAAGTTCTAGCTTGTGTGTCAAGTACCAGATGAACCACAATGCATCAAGTACTCTTAAGATTTTTCTTGATCTAAAGCAACCTTCTTTTAATTGATCCCAGTTGTGATTCAGACCAGGGTAAGTTAAAAATGGAAGGAGCACCTAGACCTAATCATTGCCCACCTTCAGGTCCTACTTGTCACTTGCCATTCCTCTGACATGTTCTTTGTACCCTTCTGTTCCAATCATATCTACTATTTATTTTATCTTTGGCTACAATTATGTTAGACAGCATGTTAATAAAATTTTCACTTCATTATTTTTAACTGTCGCTCTTCTAAAATTAATCCCTACTTTTGTACCACACTAAATTTTGCTCTCATATAAATCCTTTTCAGAAGACTACTTTCCAAAGAGCAAATGCTTGTACCTAAGATATACCAACTATATACCACTAGACACACATTTTCTGCCTTCTTCATAGGAAATGGTAGATGTCCCATACATCTTTGGATTCTATTACATTAAAAAAAAAATTCTAAGACAAGCATGGTGACATTTACCCATAATCCCAGCTACTTGGGAGGCTGAGGCAGAAAGATCACAAATTTGAGGCCAAGCTGGGCACCTTAGTGAGACCCTGTCTCAAAATAAAAAAATAAAAAGGGCTGGGGATGTAGCACAGTACAAGGTCTTGGATTCAATCCTCAGTATCACCAAAAAAAAAAAAAAAAAAAAAAAAAAAAAGCTTATTTCATCTTTAGCCAAATGCTAAATACCCCATGTGCATAGGCTGGCAGATAGAACTTACATTTTCATTATCATGAGTGCTGAACGATGCCCTCAGAACCACTACACTTCTTTTTTTCAGGGTACCAGAAATCAAACTCAGGACCATGCAGGAGCTGTGCCACTGAGCTATACCCACGGCCCAGGATCATTATTACCTAATCTTTTTTCTTTAAAATGTCTTAAAAAAAATAACTATATAAAGATGAGGTTAAGAAAATCCCAGGCTGCAAATGGTGACACATGCCTGTAATCCCAGCACTCAGCAGGTTGAGGTAGGAGGATTGTCACAAATTCAAGGCCAACCAGGACTGCATAGTGAGACCCTGTCTCAAAAACAAAATCAAACAAAACAAAAAGAAAATTCCAATTAACAGAAGCAGCCACAGCATATAGAAAAAGTCAGGGGCCGAAACAAACATACTCCTTTGAAGACATCAGAAGATGCACAGTTGGGAAAAGGTGCACAAAAAGAGAAAAGAGATCCTCAACAGGAAGGAGGGGAAATTTTCTTCCAAAAGAAACAAGGTACTACCAGACATGGTGGTACATACCAGTAATTCCTGCACTCAAGAAGCTGAGGCAGGAGGGTCACCATAAGTGCAAGACAGCTTGGGCTACATAGAGTTCAAGGGCTAACCTGAGCTAGGCAGTGAGACCCTACCTCAAAAAAAGAAACAAAAGGAAATGAAACAAGGGGGAAAACGTGCAGAGAGGCTCTAGACTACAGCATGTAAAGCTATGTAGGACAAAGCTCTCAAACCCCCAGACACTTACCGTGTTGCATTTTGTTCCACACACCACTTGCCTATGATTCAACCACTGAGATGCAAATACTTTATTAAGGGTCCCAAGATGAAACTCTCTTTCCTTCAGGAGACTGGGAAGTTGCTGTGCTGCATAACCATGCAGCACTCGGCAGTAGTTGGTTTCATTTTGTAGCCTGACTTCCCGGTTCTTCAGGTAATACACTAAGGATCTCTTCACTGGGGGGAGTCTTTTCTTTTTGTGAAGCGAATGATCCCAGGCAAACTGTTAAAAGCAATATTAGACATCAGAGCTTTGGTTGAGGATGAATGAGAGGCTTGGTGGGTTCCACATTCACTTAGGCTGCATTTCTATACAGCCCTCTTTTCTCTCAGCCTATACTGCCTACAGAGCATTAAGTCTGTGTCTCTAGGGGCCAGACTGGGGTCTCGGGTCTTTCAGGGATGTACTATCAGTACAGGAATGTACCGTTTGTCTGTCATTTTGCCAGTGCTTCAGGCAGCTGTAGAATTAGAAGACCGATACACCAACAAGGAGGCACAGGAAATCAGAGTCAGAATCCAAGTCAAGCCTTCCCCTCAAAAGGAGGTGGTAGAAATGACACTGATCGCTGTTTCTTCTTGGTGTCCAAATGCCAGAAGACCCAGCTGAAGGCTTTGGGTAATCCATCTCAGGGTCCATCCTCGACGTGTCTCTCAATCTGCCCGGCTTCCCGGCGCCTTTGGGAGGTAGACTTCCCAGCTCCCTCAAAGTAACTTCTGCCTCCCATTCCCCTCGACTTCGGTTTGCCTGGCCTACAGAGCCAAGATTCTGATTTCTCCTCAAGCCCTATCCCTGGCTGAAGGCCTCCGGAGGAAGACCCCATTTCTGAGTTCCCCTTCTGAGTTTCCCCCTCCAGCCTATCTACTCTGCAATGAACTCTTGAGGGACTAAAATGACTCCATAGGCCCGGGCCCCGCTTTCGTCCCGCCTCTGAAGACACTGGACCCAGGTTCCTGTCCCCGGATCTGCGAACCCTAATCCCCACCTAATGCCTCGGCGTCAGCGCCAGGACCTGGCCTCTCAGCTCTCACCTGCGGACCCTGACCGTCGCTCCCAGCTCCTGGCGAGGCAGGTGCTTTCCGCTTCCTGCTAACTGCTTTCCGGGCCATAGTGGGCAGCGCCGCCGCAGCCCCGCAGCCTCATGGGGCGCGGGAAGCGAGGAGTAGTAGGACAGCGGGTCATATACTGGGCCCCGGGGCCGCGCGCTTCAATGCGCCCGGCCCGGAAAATGGCCCGGACCCGGGGCAGCAGTAGGAAAAAGAGAAGCAGACAGAGGGGAAGGAGGGAGAGAGAACCGGGAAGGTGTCGAGAAAGGGGAAGAGGAGACAGGAACCAGAAGCTTTCCTACTACTGACTCCGGGAAGGACGGCGAGCGGCGTGAACCAAAACACCCCCGCCCCCTTGGCCCGCGTGACGTCAATGTTGCGCAGTCGCACTCCGTAGCGCGTCGCCAAGGAGACGAAGAGGGGACCCACAGGGGCGGGATTTCGGGCTCCAAAGAAAATTCGTGACTGTTGCTCAACCGCCCCCACTTCTTTCAACGGTAGCTTGGCGGCCGCTGATGGTGAACGATCTGGCGCAAAAAAGGAATTCTGGCCAGTGGCTGCCGACCCCTGGACCTAGATCCGCCGGCACTCGGAAGTGGAGACTACTGGCCCTGCTGGGAGAAGTATTGTAGTCCCTCCAGTACTGTACTCGTTCTTACCTTAGACTGGTTACCTCCTGTGAGGCACCCAGCGCCTCACATCTCCCTGGATCTATTACAAACTGTGTTCTGGGACCTAGGGCAGTCCCCTGCCCCTTACCAAGATAGATTCTGGCTTGGAAACCACAGCAGCGTGGTCAGACTTTTCCCATACAGAGAACTGGGCAGACACAAGAAACTGAAGCCGGCCCCGCGGGACTTTGGCTACCCTCTCCGGGCCCCAGGGGAGCACTCGGGCTCCGTTTTCCACTCTGTTTTCTGTCACTCCGCCGCCTCTTTCTTTTTCCTGTCGCTGGGAACCCGGACAGTCCCTTCGCCTTTTTCTTCTTGAGACTTCACGCATGCTACTGAAGTGCTTTACCTCTTGAGCTACACCAGGGGACCCATAGTCGAAGGGAGCAGGGTGCTCTTACTTGTGACTGTGGTGCCCAGTTACCTGCTGGTCCCTTCAGGCTTCAGGCCTCAGGCCTCACCTCCAGGGAGTTCTGCTGGCCTATCTGAAGTTCTGCTTACAAGGAGATTTGAATTTGTTTTCCAATCAACCAAAGACCAGCTTAAGACAGGGTCTTCCACCATTTCAGTTTAGCTGCCATTAACTCTTAATGACACCTAGGGAAAGGCAACCTCATCTTTCTTGGTTATATAAATTGGCACTATAAAATGGAACTTTTAAGTCAGGGTGTTTTTTCCCCCACTTTAGAGGCAAGTGGTTTCTCCACACTTCCTCAGATTTAGCAATGGCTACCCCCACCTCTTCTCAGGCCAGATTTATGGACAGAATATGCAGATCTGGCACCAGGAGGTCAAGACCAATTTCATTCCCTTGGGCAAGGGATTGGAGAGGTCCTGGCTCCAAGAAGGAATGAAACAAAGGTGAACAGGTCTATTGTTTCATTGTACTCCCTCCCACACACCATTCTTTGCTATAAAAGACCCCAATATACTGTGTGCCAGAGAGATGCTGATTTGAGGCAAGTGGGTCCCTTCATCTCAGAGCTAGCTTTTTTGTTTTGTTTTTTGTTGTTTTTTGAGACATTATGTCCACTATGTACATGGTGGCCTTGAACTCACTATGTAGCCCAGGCTACCCTCGAATTCACATTGACTCTTGCCTCAGCCTCCTGAGTGCTGGGATTACAGGCATGCACTACCATGCCTCGCTGCAGAGCTAGCTTTGTGTTTTTTTTTTTTTTGCGGCACCGGGGATCGAACTCACAATCACAATCTCGCGCCTGCCAGGAGGGCGCTTAAGCAGCTGAGCCAAACTCCCAGCCCTAGTTTGTTTTTGTTTTTTTTGCGGTACCGGGGATTGAACTCACAACCTCGCGCTTCCCGGGGCAGGTACTTATGCCACTGAGCTAAATTCCTGTTGAAACAGAGTCTCACTATGCAGTTCAGGCTGGTCTTGAATTCACTTTGTAGCCCAAGTCAGCCTTGAACTCACAACGCTCCTCCTACCTCAGCCTACGGAGTGCTGGGTTCAAAGGTGTGCGCCACCACACCCGGCTCCAGCCCTAGTTTTTTGAGGCAGGGTTACACTATGTAGCTCAGGCCAGGCTTGTGCTCACGTTGTAGCCCAAAGTGGCCTCAAACTCACAGCGCTCCTCCTACCTCAGCCTCCGAAGTGCTGGGATTAAAGGTGTGAGCCACCGTGCTCGGCTTGCAGAGCTAGCTTTAAACAACTTTTTCCTTTTCACCAAAATATGTGGCCTTCTTTGATTTGGTCAGCAGCAAGCAAACAAACCTGCGTGTATGGATGTAAGTGGGCAGTAGTAACAGGTCTGTCTCTCAATTTCTTTTTTTCAGTCTGTTCTTCTGGTTCTGTCTTGCCTCACAATGGGGGATGACCCACAAACCCACAGGGGAAGAAGAGCCTGAGATCCTTTGAGAATCTTTAGGCTCAGTCTGAGCTGGTGTTGACTCCTGGTCTCTCTTCTGCCATGTCAGAAGACCACACTGAATACTTGTAGGCTTCCCCTGCCACCTTACTATGTTACCCAAGCTGGCCTCAAACTTTTGGGCCAGGGATTATAGCTCAGTGGCACAGTGCCTGCCTGGCAAGCACAAGATCCTGAGTTCAATTCCTGGTACCCCAAAACAAAAACAAAAACACAACCAATTTTCAACCCTCCAGCCTTAGCTTGGATTACAGGCGTGTACTACCATACCCAGTTTAGAGGCCCATTCTCAAAGTTGGTTTTATTTCTTCTTGACATACCAGGAATCATCTCCAAATGTACCTCACAGCAGAGCTCACCATTTCTATGGAAATAAAGCAAAATAAAGGTCCATTTGCAAATTTAAAAGTCCACAACTTCCAGCACTGAGAGAGGCTGAGACAGAAGAGCTACCAGTTCAAGTCCTGCCTAGGCAACTTACTGTGAGGACTTATCTCAAAATTTTTTAAAAAGGCTGAAGATGTAAATCAATGATAGTCCCCACCCCCCGGTTCAATTCCCAGTATCATGCACACAAAAAAAATCACATCTGCTTTTTTGGGTTATGCTGGGGAATCAAACCCAGGGCCTGATGTAGGCTAGGTAGGCATGTATCACTAATGTACATACTCAGTCATTATTACTATAAGACAAGTTCTCCCTAAACTGCCCAAATTGGACTCAAATTTGTGATTTTTTTTTTTAAAGATACTAGGGATTGAACCCAGGCTTGGCTTGCACTTGTGATGCTCTTGTCTAAATTTTCTGGTTAGCTAGATCACAGGCGAGTACCACCATCTGTGGCACAGGATTGTTTTTAAAGACTGATAATATTAAGAATTGGTGAGAAGATAAAAAGACTGGAACTCTCATATTTTGCTAATGGCATGTAATTTAGTACAAGAAATTTAGAAAAATCTTGGCAGTTACCTATTAAAGCTAAACATGTACTTTTTAAATTTTTTTCAATATTGGGGGTAGATTCGATGATCTACTATTGAACTCTACCATTAAGCAACACCTCTGACCTTAACCATGTATACCCTTTGATATAGCATTTCTATTTCTGCATTATGGTCCTAAAAGAAATAAGGGTTTATGTCCACAAAAGGCGTGGACAAGAATAGTTATAGGAGATTTATTCATAATAGCCCCAAAATGAAAATAGTCAGATGTTAATAAGAAAAAAGAACAGTTGTGTATTAGCACAATGGAATATTACATAGCAGTACCATACATGGATACTATGAATTTTACGGTGTTAATTAAAGGACTCAAACACAAAGCAATAATTCTTTAATTAGTAAATGTAGGGAACTTGGAAGGTAATTCCATGATAAATCGTCTGTCTGATACATATGAGGCTTTAGGTTCAATCCCTAGTAACACATGTACACACACATACACAAACACACAAGTCCTTAGGCCTGGCCTTTATAAGCCTGCACTGTCTGCCTCCTAATTTGTTTTCAGCTACATTTTATATCATTTTTCTTCTGTGTCAGCTTTGGCTCCAATAGCTATCTTTCAATCCATCCTGACCAAAATGCTCCTTCCTGCCACAGCATTACTTTTACTTGGTACTGTCTTTCTGTCCCTCTTTGTTGTTGCAATATCCTGTTATCCTTTAGCTCAAGTTAAAATACTGCATACTCAGAAAAGTGATCCCTAACCTCTCTAATTCTCCTATAATATTTGTTTTCATAGAACTATGTTTTTCTCCTTAATATCACCTATTACGATTAGAATTTTACACTAAATTAGTATGATTAATACTTATCTCCCCTATTTGAATGTAAATTCCTTGAAAACAGATACCACAGTTATATATGCTCCCATTGTATCTTTAGTGTCTAATCAACAAAATTATTGAATAAAATGGGTAAATGAATGAATGGATTTTGAGATTTTCTCCCAAGATTAAGAAATGTCTATGGAAAAAAAAAAAAAAAGAAAAGAAAGAAAGAAAGAGAAGGAAACGCCTAGCTGGGCATGGTGGCACACACCTGTGATCCCAGACTCTGGAAGCTGAGACAGGATTACTGTGAGTTTGAGGCCAGTCTGAATTACACAATGAGTAACCTGAACTACATAGACCCTTTCTCAAAACCAACAAACAAGCAAACATATCTAGCTGTAGTGGTTGTGATGGCACATACCAGTAATTACACCCTCTGGGAGACTGAGACAAATTTGAGCCAAGACTACAATTTATTTATTCATTTATTTATTTATTTTTATTTACAAATAATTTACATAAAAATCAATAGAACAGACAAGCAGGTTTAGCAAGGTCATGGTACAAGGTCACAAAGCCATATACAGAAATCTAGTGTTGTGCAATTTAGCAATTTAGCAAGATCCTGTCTCAAAATTTAAAAATTTAGGGCCGGAAGTGGTAGTACACACCCATGATCTCAGCACTTAGAGGGCTGAGGCAGGAAGATGACCATGAGTTCAGACCAGCCTACCCTAAATAGTGAGCGCCTGTCTCAAAAAAACAAAACAAAACAAAACAAAACAAAAATTATAAAAGGGCTGGAAATGTAGCTCAGATTGTAGTCTCTATGCCCAATCAATCCTGAGGAACAACAACCATAAAAAAGTTTTTCTTGTTTGTCCACTCATTCCAGCATCTAGTAAAAATCACTTATTCTTAGTGAATAAATTATTGGACCCAAGCATCACTCTCTCTGTGACCAGTCCCCCTTCCATCTTTCAGCCCTCGTTTTTCCTCTGTATGCCCAGAGAAACTTTTCATGGATAGCTTATCGTATTTTATTATAGTAGTCGATTTTCATGTCTGTCTCTTCAACTAGCCTGAAAGCTTCTTGAACACAGAGAACATCTTTTTTATCCTCAAATCCCTAGTGTCTGGAAAAGTACCTATTTTATCTTACGTGTTCCCTGCCTTGACCTGTGCAGCTCCAGATGTTTTCTGGGGGGAACGGTGGTGAGAGGATGAGAAAAATAAAGAAGAGATGAAAGCTGGGGTCAGGTGGAGACCTTTCTTTTCTGGTGGGAGAAAAGGAACTGCCCCCTCACTGTAGGGCATTTATTTTTACGTTTAACAACTTAAGGTCACATGACACCCCATTGCTGAGTACTGTGCATGTATGGCAACCTAAGGGCCTGAATTTTGGGGCCCAGAGTCACTTGTTTCTGCAGCTTGCCCCAGGCGGTCTTTGTTCTCTGACTTGGCTGGTTGGCTCCTGCAAGTGTGGTGAATTTCCAGCTTCAAGGGCTCCCAACAATTCCCTAAGTGTAGAATGGCTGGAGACTAAGACAAATGTACATTTTACAAAGTTCTGTAAATATTTTATTTTATTTTTTTATTTTTTGAGACAGAGTCTTGCTATGTGGCCCTTGAACTCACAGTGAGCCTCTTGCCTAAGTGAGTGCTGGGATAATAGTGGAGTGCTACCACATCCCGTTTTAAATATGATAACAGTAAGATTAAGGTGGGCAGTGTGGCACGTGCTTGTAATCCCAGCACTCTGAGAAGCCGAGGCAGGAAGATCACAAGTTCAAGTCACACCTGTTTAAAAAGTGACAGCTGTTTAAAAAAAAAGTGCTGGGAGTATATCTCAGTGTGAAGACTGTAAGTCTGGGTTCAGTCCCCAGTACCACACACACAAAAAGTAAGGTTAACATTAAACTATTGGGTCATGCATGGTGGAGTTTGCCTATAATTCCAGCACTTGGGAGACTGAGGCAGGAGGATCACCATGAAGTAGAGACCAACCTGGGTTAGTGAAATCAAGGCCAGCCCGAACACTTTTATTTTGGTTGTCTCAAAAAACCAAAACCAGCCCAGCAAAACCTCTACGCTCAGGAGGCTGAGACAGGAAGATTTGTGAGTTTGAGCCCAGCCTGGGCTACACAGTGAATTCAAAAGTAGACTGAACTACATAGTAAGACCCTGTCTAAAAAAAGAAAAAAAGAAAAAAGAAAAAAGGAAAAAAGAAAGAAAGAAAGAAAAGAAACACATTTCTATCTGAATCCAGGAAAAAACCCAAAATCATATCTGGGCATGACACCTCACACCTGTAACCTCAACACTTGGGAGGTTGAAGCAAGAGGATTGCCAGGAGTTTCAGGCCATCCTGGGCCATGAAGTGAGATCAAGGCCAGCCAGGCAAGGCTATGTAGCAAGAACTATATAGCAAGACCCTGTCTCAAAAACCCAAACAAAACAAAACCCAATAAACTATTCAGAAAAGTTTCCTGTGTGATAGGACCAATACTGCAATAATCATCCAATCTTGGGTGGGTCTATTTACTTATTTAAAATAGCTTTTAAAAATCTTTATTAGATAATATGTATTCAGAGTAAAAACTTAAGAGGCAAACTATATATATTTAAAAGGCAAGGAATGAAAAGAAAGATACAAAAAAATTACCAAAAATCCAGCCTGGTGTGGTGGTGCACGCCTTTAATCCCAGCACTCAGGAGGCTGAGGCAAGAGGATCATTGTGAGTTTAAGACCAGCCTAGGCTACAAAGTGAGTTCAAGGCCAGCCAGAACTGCATAGTGAGACCCTGCCTCAAAAAATAGGGCCAGGGGTTTAACTCAGTGGCATAAGTGCCTGCCTGGTAGGTGCGAGGTTGTGAGTTTGATCCTTGGTACCGAAACAAACAAACAAACAAACAAACAAAAATTACCAAAAATCCAATGTTCAAAAATAACAGCTATTTACCTATTCCAGTTCTTGTTTTTTCTTTCTTTCTTTCTTTCTTTCTTTCTTTCTTTCTTTCTTTCTTTCTTTCTTTCTTTTTTAACAGAGCCTCTCTAAGAAATCCAGTCTGGACTTGAACTCACTATGTAGCCCAGGCTGGCCTTGAACTCATCCTTCTGCCTCAGCCTCCTGAGTGCTGGGATTACAGGTATGCACCACCACACCCAGCATTTTAATTCTCTTTTATAAGTACTTGTATCTGTACCTGAAAAGTACCTTTTTTTTTACAGGCATGCACCATCACTCTCAGTTATGAATTACCTTTTAAACTTGATTTTTTTTTTTTTTGAGACAGGGTCTTGCTCTGCAGTACAGGCTGGACTTGAACTCACTTTGTAACCCAGCTTGGCCTTGAACTTACAGGGAGCCTCTTGCCTCAGTCTCCTAAGGGCTGGAATTACAGGCATTAAAGATGATTCTAAAAAGTATTTGCAGGTTTTTGTTTGTTTGTTTGTTTTTTGAGAATCTCACTATGTTCCTTAGGCTAGTTATAAACTCCTGCACTCAAATAATCCTCCTACCTCTGCCTCCCAAGTAGCTGGAACACAGACCACCACATCTGGCCTGTAGCTTTCAATTAAAACTGCAAAAAAATGGTTTTCTCCACTTCTGCCCCTCCAGTTCAGTCTTTGTCACATTTCATCATAACAGTGTCTGCTGGAGACCCATAAACAGGCTGATGGAGACCCAGGACCAAAGCAAAATTATCTTTAGCTTGATCTTGCCAGGAAGAATAAACCATAACACACTCTCTAAAATGGTTTGGGCAAATTGAATTGTGTCATATTTGCTTAATAACAGCAGTCTCTCTTGTTTGCTTGCATTAGTTTCCTGGAACAAACAAGACAGATGTTACCACGACTCCTTCTAGGATTCTACCCTTTATGAGGCGAAACTAACTATCCTGGAAACACAAGGGCAAGTGAGCACTCAGGAGGAAAGCATCTGTGATAGGAAAAAGGGTTTGAGATTTTAATTTATACAAACATAACAAAAACATGGCAAGAAAAGAGTACTGGAGGATATGGGAGAATGAACTGGCACAGATGGTAAGACCTCAACAACTGCTCTCTGAGGACGGAGCAATGTTAGAAGTCTCCGAGGCACGGGAACAGTAATTACTTCTGAGAAATAGTTCTGAGATTTTGGAGCATGGCATATTAAAGATGGAAATTTTACAAAGACAGCTGATCTCTTAACTGCATTGTTTCATAGAAAACTAAAGTCATAAAACAACATATCATGCAGCCACACTGCAACTGAGCCAGTACTGGAATCCAAGAACTCCAGTCTGCATAATTTTCACCTGTGACATTTTATTTTATTTTATTTTATTTTATTTATTTTTTTTGCAGCACTGGGCATTGAACTCACAACCTCGCGCCTGTCAGACAGGTGCTTAAGTCACTGAGCCAAACTCCCTGCCCTGGTTTTTCAAGGCAGGGTCTCACTGTGTAGCTCAGGCTGGCCTTGAGCTCGAGTTGTAGCCCAAGTGGGCCTTGAACTCACAACGCTCCTCCTACCTCAGCCTCCCGAGTGCTGGGATTAAAGGCATGGGCCACCACGCCTGGCTTCACCTGTGACATTTGAAATATCTGGATCCAGTTGAAGTTGCAAATGGCATTAATTTTAGCATTTTCATAGTACTCTCACGTTTTCTCTTTATTCAGAGCCTGAAATATTTTATCCAGAGTATTAATTACTTGGGGAGCAGAAATTCTATTTGTGTATAATTTGAGACACACACTGGTAGAATTTGTAAGTACAGACAATTTCTAAGCATTCAGAATTTATTACAGAGCTTGTAATTTTTTTGAGACAGGGTCTTGCTATGTAGCTCAGCCTGCTCTTGAGCTCACCATGCCTGGTTCTATTTTTTTAAAAAATTTTTTGGTACTGGGACTCAAACGCACGACCTCACACTTGCCAGGCAGGTGCTTATGCCAATGAGCTAAATCCCCGGCCCCTTATTTTTTTATATTTGTGGCAGCATCTTACCTAGTTGCTAAATTTTTCCTACTGGGCTCTCAGCCTGTGATCCTCCTGCCTCAGCCTCTAAGAGTGCTGGAATTACAACTGTATGAGGGCACCATAACTGCAATTTTTTGTTTTTCTGTTGTCATGCTGGGGATTCAACTCAGGGCCTCACACTTGCTAGGCAAGTGCTATATCACTGAACTACACTCATAGCTCAGAGTTTGCGAACTATTGAGTTTCCTTGTTTTTGCTTTCCCCTGCCTGTTTGACAATCTACTTTTGCCAGGTATGGTGCCACATGTCTATAACTGCAGTGGTCAGGAGGCTGAGGCAGGAGGATCACCACAAGTTCGAGGTCAGCCTGGACTACATAATGAGACCCTGTCTCAAAAAACAAAATTCTACCTTTGTAACCTACATAAGAGGACAAATCAAAAGAAGAGATACAACTTTTCTACTACTTTTCTACTTATAAACTCAAATGATTTCAGAAAAATGAGAGGAAAAATAGTTAATCAAATATATACTATAAGACAGGCGTGATGGTGCACACTTGCAGTCTCAGCAGCTGGGAGGCTGAGGCAGGAGGATTTCTATGAGTTCAAGACAAGCCTGGACTACAAAGTGAACACATGGCCAGCCTGAACTGCATAACGAGACCCTGCCTCAAAAAGACAAAAACCAAACAAATAAATATATACTGTATATTAAACATGAATACATGTGTTAAATATAGTCATGTGATTCTGCTTCCTTTACTTTTCCCAATTGGTTGAGTGTTAAATATAAACATCAGAATTTAAAAAAAGAAGCCGGGCGTGGTGGCGCACGCCTTTAATCCCAGCACTCTGGAGGCTGAGGTAGGCGGAGCGTTGTGAGTTCGAGGCCGGCTTGGGCTACAACTCCAGCGCAAGGCTGGCCTGAGCTACCCAGTGTGACCCTGCCTCAAAAAACCAGGGCCGGGAGTTTGGCTCAGCGGCTAACGCGCCTGTCAGGCAGGCGCGAGGTTATGAGCTTGATCCCTGGTGCCACAAAAAAAAAAAAAAAAAAAAAAAGAATTTAAAAAAAGAATATTACTTACCCATTCTGATGAGGGATCTTTCATCAGCTGTATTTTGACTCAAATGTGAGACAATCTTGTCATAAAAACAAACATGGTCATTTACTAATAATAGAAAAATAAAGTGGCTTACAAAATGGAATAAAGATTTTCTTACCATTAGACAATTAAGTTTTTGCTCAGGTAGCATAAACAACAAATTTCAGGAAATATTTTTAAAACTATTGCCAAAAAGGAAATATAATACATACAATAAACATTGTTGTGATTTTCCTTCTGTGTGTGTATTCATCTATATGTGAATTTTTAAAAAATAAAATCATAAACATAAATTCTTATTATTGTTAACATACGAGAATTTCTTGGTGTTATTTATGCATCTTTCTCCTTTTTTTCCTCTCTTTCTTCTTTCTTTCCTCATCTCTCTCTTTCTTTCTTTTTTTTTTGAGATAGGGTCTTGCTATGTAGCCCAGGCTGGTCTTGAATTTGTGGCAATCCTCCTGCCTCAGCCTCCCGAGTGCTGGCATTACAGGCATGCACACCATGCACAGGTTTTGTTTCTTTTTGTGTTTGTGTATGTGCAGCTAATCTCATCACCCCCCCCC